>JALPQD010000591.1:276301-338809 GCA_023101885.1 Typhlomys cinereus | reverse complement strand
ATCTCTCAGCCGTTATGATGACCAGTTCCCTCAGCCCTGGTGTTGTGTGTGCTCTCCCTCAAGCTGGACTATGAATTGTAGCCGGACTATTGTAAGAAAGTAAACTCCTTGTCCCCTTAAGCTGTGTTCTGGTCATTTATCAGCAACCCATGCAGGCGGACTACAAACAGCCACTGTATGGTTGCTGATAAATGATCATCCACTGCTTAAGGGAACAAGAAGTTTATTCTTTCATGATTACTGGTTACAGTGCGTAGTCCAGCTTGACGGGAGAGCACGCACCAACACCGAGGCCAAAGGAACTGGCCACACCATCTCTACGTAATGGCTGAGAGAGGGACGATCCTTACTTGCCAGAGCAGCAGTCTGGCCAAAGTGTACAAAAGGATGCCAACTCACTCCAACCAGCCCTCCATATTTTATTTCAGGGCCCGTCCCACCCACCAATCTTCTACAGGTTTTGCTCTGGACCCAACTCACCTCAATTCTCCACGAATGTGTCCAGAGCTTAAACCCTCAACTGTCAAGTGACTGACACCTGTGCCTAAACTATGACAGCCACTGAAGATTTGACAGTATATAAGAGAATTTCTAGACAGTGTTTTGGAAAATAACCTAGTTATGCTCTGCTTATCTGTGAAGAAACATCCCAGATTGCTTACACTCTGTGACTACAATCTTGACTTTAAAGATTGAATAAGAGGAATCATTAAACAAATTGCTTCTATTCTAAGAAAGGTGGAAATATAGTGTTCATCCAAATATCACTGTTTGGACTTCCTACCCTCAGACTTCATTTGGATTTCATTTGTCAGATCATTTTCAGACACATAAGAAGTGCCTGTGACTAGCTTATAACTTTGTAATAAGAGAGATGTGTGAAATACATTTTTCCTCCCACTTTTTCCCCATCTCACTACTTAGAATTGTTTTAGATTATCAGTAATCATCCATGGCTCAAGAAATGTTCCGCCTCCTTCCCCCACTCCGCCGCCGGGACGCATGCACAGTCCAGCCGGGCCTCACCGCGACCTAGGTACCTAAAGACCCCCTTGGAGACTCTGTCCATCACAGCCTGCTGTCTCTCACAGGCAAATATGTACTATCTGCCCCACTACTGGAGACTGTGGCAGCTGACACACCTCAACCTGAGTGGAGTGTTCCTATTCCACTCACATGCTAGGCCCCTGCAAGTGCTCCTGGAGAGAGTTGCAGGCACCCTGCAGAGCCTGGTATTGGAGGATTGTGGGATGGAGGACTCCCAGCTCAGCGCCCTCCTGCCAGCCCTGAGCCGCTGCACACAGCTCACTGAGGTCAACTTCTATGGGAACAACTTCTCCCTAAATATCCTGAAGACCCTGCTGTCCCAGACGGCCCCCCTGAGCCAGCTGACCCTGGAGTTTTACCCTGCCCCCATGGAGACCTATGAGGAAATGAGCCAGGTCAACACAGAGAGATTTGCCCAAGTCTGTTCCCATCTCCATGCGTGCCCTAAGGCAGCCCACGAAGGTCTCCTTTGCTACAGATGTGTGCTCTGAATGTGTTGGTCGATGTTTCTACAGCCTGGGCACCACCCTGTGTCACTGCTGGCAGTTGGAATGAAGAGGTGAGTTCTATCTCCACAGCCCTGGGGTCCTGTTGAGTGAAACAGAACACAGGACTTTAGACATTTAGAATCACTGTCAAGAAGAACTCAGTGAAACTTGTCCTTATCAGAGAGTTCTGAACCCCCACAAGAGTAGGCATCTGATGCTCATAGATGGCGACAGTCTATAGTATAGGAACATTGGGTGGATTGATGAAGGAAAGGGATAGTGATGGAAGGGGGAGGGCTTGAAGGAACCAGAGATAAGTTACTCAATATACTTGTAAAACTCCAAAAATAAAAGTTTGAAAATAAACTTTGTCATGGAAAATGTAAAAAAAAAAAAAAAAAAAAGAAATGTTCTCATTTGACTATACAATAACACACAGGGCTTGTGTTTTCTGTCACTTGATTTTATTTATTTTTATTTTTTATTTATTATTTATTCAATTGTGTGTATGCGTGTGTATGTATGCGTGTGTATGTATGCATGTGTATGTATGCATGTGTATGTATGCATGTGTATGTATGCATGTGTATGTATGCATGTGTGTAGAACCACGGATGAATTCAGGAACCACCATGGACCGCCTCCATCTCCTCCTTGTTTACTCTGTCCCGGGATTCACAAGCTCTGCCCTACCAGGACCAGAAAAGCAGGTCGCCCCCGCTTCTGCCCAGCGTCTATATATGGGGTCTAGGATCCGAACTCAGGACCTTCTGCCTGCAAGGCAGAGGCTTAACCCCTGAGCCACCTCTCCAGCCCCCTGTCACTTGATTTTAAAGGGAGATTTGCAACATATTTATCTTCAAGTAAAACTAGGATAAAATCTCATTTCCAAATAGGTGAAATGACAACTATTTCACAAGATGTCAGTGCATATTAAAATCTTGCCATTTTTATTGGAGAATGGGAAAGTAAGAAACAGAGTGGACTTTAGTCGTTTTAATTGAGTGCCAAGAAAAAAAAGACATTTGGTTGAGTGAATTCATAGAGTTCTAAACTTCAGGTAGAAAAAAATGTAAAAAGACCATCCTGGTTTTGTAGGTGCCAGTTTCTTTAAAAAAAAAAAAACTTTATTTATTCATTTACTCCGTGTGTGTGTGGTGTGTGTGTGTGTGTGTGTGTGTGTGTGTGCGTGTGTGTGTGTGTATGTATCAGAAGGCACATGTGTTCCTGTAGAGGACCAAGAGTGACTTCAGGAATCATCCTGGATTTCTTCTACCTCCTTGTTCCATCCCTCTGTGATTTCCAGGCTCCTCCCAACAGGGCCAAAAGTGCGAGACCTGGGATCTGAACTCAGGTCCTTCTGCTTGCAAGGCAGAGTCTTAACCCCTGAGCCATTTCTCCAGCCCAGTGCCAGTTTCTTAAACAGTCCAAATATAAGATGAGAAGGACAGTTGGTGTTAGGCCCCATCACTTTCATGATTCAGTTTGCTCTCATCAAGAGAAAAGTTTTCAAGTTACAGAGCTCATAACTAGTCTAAAGGAGTCGGCTGTTTTGTATACTCCCAGAGAGCAAAGTAGATTTTGATATATAAGTGAGTTTTTGAGACACTGACCTTATTTCTATAACCATTTCACCTGGACTGCTAAGCAATCCTATGAATGTATCCATAAATGTGGTTATTGGCACATATACACACACTTACATGTAAAGAAAAAAACGAGATGGAGAGCAATTGAAGAATTGAGACATTGGTCTCTGGCCTCCACACACATTTACATGGACAGGTACCTGCATGCATGCATGACGTATACACCCATGCAAACATACACACCCAACAAATACACATCGTGGTGATAACGATTCAAAAACTATGGTGGATAGCAATTGAGGGAGATACCTGGTATTAACCTCTGGTTTCCACACGAACACATACACACACACACACACACACACACACACACATTCAGTGAGCACTTGTACACACCCACACAAACAAGTGCATGTAACAAAGAAAAATCAATGTAGGCATGAACTTCCATCTTTGCCCACTTGAGGGAAGCAGAGTCCTAGAATTTGATCAAGTAAAGGCCCAAAGGAGCCCAAAGGAAAAGTGCTGAATTAAGGTTTGAAAGATATGTTCCCAAAGGACGGTTTTTCCAGAGACAAAGAGAATGGGCTCTTAGGGGGACCAGAGGGGAGGAAGGGCAGAGGGCAACAGGCTTAACTCATAATTAAGAGCCTTCTGGCACTAGTAAGATAGTGTACCAAGGTTACAAAGATGAGCCAGGCAAACTAAAGAAATTCATCCTGTGTAAATAGTAAAGAACTCCTTAGGAACAGTGGGTCTCCATTGTGTAACAGTCAGCTAACACTGTGCTGGGTAACAAACAGGCCTATATGAAAGCATTCCTTGTCCTATCTTGTGGGTCAGCAGATGGGCATGGCTCAAGTGAGTTCAACTTGAAAACAACTGGGTTTGACCTCAGATAGGCTTGTTCTCAGAGAAGCTCTTACCAGAAGCAGGTCCCTGGGTTCCCCCCCCCCCAGTTGGGGCCAAGAGCTAGTATATGGGAAAGACTGAACCCAGTGAAACAGGGCAGGATGGTGATCCTAGGCAGACAGTATGAGATGACTAAGAGAGGGAACGCCCTCCATAAGGGAGTTGGGGGTCCTTGTGTCGGGTGGTCCTCATCACAAAGGTACATTCCATTCACAGACATACATATATGCCCTGGATTCAAAGATGGTCAAATCAACCATGATATACACATTCAATGAAGATATTCAAACTAGTACGCTCCAAGGACTTGAGATAATATGGAAAAAGACTTTTATATGAAAGCATTCCTTGTCCTACCTTGTGGGTCAGCGGGTGGGCATGGCTCAAGTGAGTTCAACTTGAAACTTCTCTGAATGCTTTGTTTGTTGATTTGTTGTTTATTTTGAGACAAGGTCCCATGTAGCCCAGCTGGCCTCCAACACAGTATGTAGTTGAGGATGACTTGAACTTCTAATCCTCCTGCCTCCACCTCCCCAGTGCTGGGAGGATAGGTATGTACCACCACACCCAGTTTATGCAGTGCCACAGATGGAAACCAGAGCGTCGTGCATACTAGGCAAGTGCTCTGCCTACTGAGCCACAGCTGAAGACCTCCAGCTGCCCATGATGTGCATGAGTGGACAGGTGTGATGACATATGGGCTTATGTGTGTCCCTGCCGAGGATCACTCTTGGGCTGGATGATGTACCCTCCTCCTCCTCCCACCTTCTAGGGTTTTCCTGGGATCCTCCCCGGTGGAGAGCCGTCAGCCCATTTACCCTCCAGCTTCCGATCCAACTTAAGGCAGCCCAGGTCCATAATAGATTCAAATCCTCCCAGCCTTGGCTTGTACGTGAGCTGCCCCCACAGGCTCCTGTGTTTGCATCCTTATAGGGGAACACGCTATTCCCTCCCCACACACACACCTACACACGTTCCTTAGAAAAAATGACATCTTGTCCACTAGTTAACAGTCTTCCCTAGATCTTGATTGGCTAGAGAGTCAAGGTATAGAATGCCCGACCACGCACCTGCTCCTGGAAATGATGACCCTCCCCTCCGTCTGTGACTCTAGGGAGTCTGTTTCTCGGGCTTGAAGTAAGCCCAGCTGCCTTCTGTCTGTGTTGATAGAAATCCCTGTATCCCTTGCTTTGTATTTGACACCGAATCCTGTGTGTGTGTGTGTGTGTGTGTGTGTGTGTGTGTGTGTGTGTGTGTGAGTGATATCTGTGTTTCCTAATAAAAGCAGCCACCAAGCATGGCAAAGTGCTCTGGAATGGCAAAATCTGAGGTTCTCTTATTCTGAGTTAAACTCATGTTGGATTTCGGCAACAGTCACTGGTACAGCTACACATCCTTCGCTGGCGTTGTTTGAAAAGGTCGTGGATCTTTAAGAGGTAGAGACTTGCTAGAGGAGGGCGTGTCCCAGGGGGTGGTGTGCCTTATGGTTTGGTGGCCCAGCCCTGCTTCTTCTCAGGTTTTCTCTTGTCCTCTTTTCTTCCTGATGGCTGCAGTTACCTGACTCAGCCTCCCGCTTCTGCCTCCATCCATGCCTTCTGCTCAGACCTGTAAATGAAATAATCTCTCTTTCTTCCAGGGTCGGAGTATTGCCTCACAGAAGAAAAGGAATCACGGCACTTGGGCACAATCACACTTTGATTCTAAGGCCTTCTGAGACACTACCCCAAGGATGGTGCTGGGGTCTGAATTTCTAGCATCTCTCTGCTCCTCACACCCAGTGCACAACCCACCCTTCTCCAGGACACAGTCTTGCCCACCCAGGAACTGATCAAGGAAGCTTTTGCTTGGCCTCCCCTAAGTTGTTGTTGATACATTGGGAAGATATTCAGGGGCTGGGGTGGAATGGAATCCTGAGAAACTCGAGCTTCTAGAACAATACTGAAGAAGAGAGAGGGTTTATGGATGGAGAGGCTGCTCCGCACTTAAAGTGCTTTCCACATAAGCAAAAGGACTTGAGTTCAGATTTCCCAGATCCCATGTAAAATGCTCAGCAGGTGTGGCTGCCTGGCTGTAATTCCATCCTTGGCACGCAAAGTCTGGGAATCCCGACAGTAAGCTTGCCAGTCACAGGAACTCTATCTGTGAGCTCTGGGTTTAATTAGACTCAGCCTCAAAATTCTAAAGTGATCAAGGGTGATTCCTGATATCGCACTTGGGCCTTCATACACATGCACTAACCTAAGTACACACACACACACACACACACACACACACACACACACGCACGCACACACGCACGCACACACATGCCACATGTGTATGCGCACACACTACACTTAACCACACACATGAAAACAGAAAAAGGGGTGGGGTTGTGGGAGATGTGCCCTAAACTGGGACAAGGGGAGGAAGTATGGCTAACGCTTTTCAGGATGTCCTCTGAGTATCCTGTATAGATGGAAATCCCACTAGTGATTCGTTCCTTGTGCTGACACTCTGAAGGGTGTGTGCCTGAAGTGTGTGTGCATGTGTCTGAGCATGCATGCTTGTGAGTGTGCATGCATTGTGTTGTGTGTGCATGTGTGGGGGGGAGAGAGAGAGAGAGACTGCCATCTTCTTGGTTGGGGCTTGGTTTTCAAGTGGAGAGCCAACAGAACTTCCTAAGATATCAAGTATCGAGTACTTACCATCCCTCAGTTCTGCAATGACTCACAGTCAGGGACATTGAGGTCTGCAGATGGCAGGAGACTGGCCTAAGCACTCACCAAATGGAGAATACCAGAACCAGTGATCCCAGATCTCACCAGACACCATCCCTCCCTCCAGAACTCTGGGTGACAGACGGGCTCTAAATTGGGGTACAGATGAGTAAAGTGAGTGAGGGATGCACAGGGAGCCCCAAAGTCAGCCAAAGTGCAGAAGCTCTTCAATGTAATCAGGGCTTCAGAGGGTGAGAAGAGTTGGGTGGAAGGGATGACAGGTCAGGTGACTGTGTTAGAGAAACTGACAACGAGTTCCCATCATCACTGAGGCACAAGGAGATGGAGGTGGATAAGTCCCCTTTCCCCAACCTCAGGCCCAGAGAGAGGCAGATCTGCCTCCAAATCCAATCAGGAGTCAGCTCACTTAGCTGCCCATCCCTCTGCCTTCCAATTCTGACCCCAGCTGATGGAAACGTCTGGTGACATCCATGGGGCAGGGTTGCCTAAGGTCATTTCCTGGGGTTCAAAGTCTTCCATATAGACTCTGCGATGGCTAGTCTCAAATGTCAACTGACACGGAAAGTAAGCCTCCGGGGACACCTGTGAAGAACTGTCTAGTTAAGGGAGGCCTTTGAGCAAGCCTGTAGGAGAGAGACAGAGAGAAAGAGAGAGAGAGTGTGGGGGGGTTATCAGAAGGCACTGTGTGTATCCGTGGAGGCCAAGGATGACTTCAGGAATCATCACACATTGCTCCACCTTCTTTTGGTTTTGCTCCCCGCCTTTCAGGGCTGGAAGTACAGGCCATCACCATTTCCACCTGGTGTTTTTATGTGGGATCTGGTATCCGAACTCAGGTCTTTCTGCTTCCAAGGTAGAGGCTTATCCCCTGAGCCATCTCTGTAGTCCAGGAGATTGTCTTGTTCACATAATTGATGAGGAAGCCCCAGACCTTGGTGACATGCAGGACCATTCCCGGGGCAGGTGATAAAGATAGAGAGGGCAGGTTGGGCATTGGCAGGCAAACAAGTGTGCTGCATTGGTCATTTGCCCTCTGTTCTTGCCGTGGATGTTCTTGCCGCCGCGGTGTGACTTCTCAGCCTTTGTGGATTGGACCCTGGAGCCATGGGCCGAAATAAAACTCCTTTCTCCCCTATGTTTCATTTGGCTCGAGTATTTATTGTGGCAACAAATTACAAAACTAAAACAAACCCACACACGTGTGCACGCTCACGCATGTGAATATGCAAGCAAACAGGTAGGCAAAGTAATCACACTGCTCTCTGGTTTTGATGGCTGTGTCTGGAGAGGACATCAATAGGACTTAATACTGGCTTGGATCTATGGGATTCCAGGGACCAGAGCCCTGAAATACCCTGGAATGTGCTAGAACAAAGTATAAGGCACCCTGTCTTGGCCCACCCTTACCCATATCCCATCTTGTAGGAGTCATAGAATAAGAACTGTGGTTCAGGTCAGGAGACGGGCCAGCCATTCCTCTCAGCAGATATCCATCTGGATGACAATGTGTGAAGGGCTGGCCTAGCAGCAGAGGGAGTAAGGACAGGTCCCCAGCAGCCATATTGTTCAACAAAGGGGCACTTCAGAAGTTCCTCTCTGTGAACTGATGAGGCAAAGAGAGAGACCTTGTCCCTGGGTCTATCAGAGGAACCTCTGAGAATCACCAAGTGGTACCAAGAAAATATGTCAATGCTGTAATCATGAGCCCTTGGTTGGGGATGGAGCAGGTCCAGGGACCTGCTGATGTGGTCTCGTCCTCTTTCTAGATGGTTCAAGTCACACAACATCCTCGTCAGAGCCTTCTGTTCTCCCTATGCAGTAGGGCATCAGGAGCCTCTTGGGTCCTCTCACATCACCTGCAAACTGCCCCCTGCTTTGCCAGAGGGAGAGAGGAGAAAGCAGTGATGGCCTTGAGAGACAAAAGTGCTTCCCCAACACGGTGACTTTTCCATCCATCGTGAACACAAAATCTATTAGTGATGTCTGCCTGGGGCATCAGATTGAATCTGGCAGTGATCATGTTTCCATTGATTGGTGATGTCTGCCATGGTCAAGGATAGTCCCCATCAGTCATCTCTAAGCTGAACAAAGGAACTTGGGCTGAAGAAAGAGAGACCCTCACATCAAAAACAAAGTCTTGGCCATCATGCCCCACTTTGATCTCCTCTGAAGATGTTAATATCAATTAGCACATACTTTTCTAAAGTAGAAATGCATTACCATGTTAGTATCTGCTGCAAACAAGTGCCTATAGATGCTTGGGGACTCAGAGGATGGGTCTGGTTGTCCCTGGAAGGGACCTCGAACCCAGGATGAATTCCACCCAAACAAAAACAGTCAGGTCCTCGGCACCATGCTCTGGGTTAGCGGTCCTGGTCCACATCCCATGATGCTCCATTCTGAAAGCCTTCCAAGGACCCACGGAGTCTGAGATCCGCTCATTTGGACACCTTAGTCTGCAGCGTGCTGGGCAGGTAGAGGTACCTCCAGATGGCATAGTAGTGGGTCCCAGCACCAAATGCCACGAAGAGATGCCAGATGGCGTGAGCGAAGGGGATCCTCCCATCACTCTTGAAGAACACCATGCCGAAGCAGTAGAAGACCCCTCCGGTCATCAGCTCCCAGATACCCTCTGTGTTGGGCTGTGAGCAAGGACAGGGCAGATACAGGTCAGAGGGACACGTGGCCATGCGGCTATTACCCACTACCCACAGAAAAAGGCCCATGGGTGGTGGAGCATCTAGGAGCTGCTATGTGGAGTCCCCATGCTCTGACGCCATTAACTCTCCCTAAATTCCAAACTCCCACATCTGTTTTATATCACCTGTTCTTATGGATTGGTTGGTGATGGAGAACTTTAACCTCAAAGGTCAGATGTGGGGACTCCTGCCTGTAATTCCAGGACCTAGAAGAAGGTGGAAGCAGGAAGATCAGAGCCTCAAGGTCATCCTTTGGTTAAGTAAAAGGTTTAAACCCCAACTAGGCTACATGAGACCTTGTCCCAAGCAAAATGAAACAAGAGAGTCTTTTGGAGAGGCTAGAAGATGACCCAGTGGGTGAATGAATGCTTGCTGTGCGAGTATGAAGTCCTAAATTCAGATCCCCAGAGCCCAGGTGGGAAAGTAAGAGCATGGTGGTATGACTCTGTCCCTTCAGAACTGGGGAAGTGGAGACAGGAGGGTCCCCAAAGCTCGCTGGCCAGCTAGTCTGGCAGAATCAGGGAGTTTCAGGATCAGCAAGAGATCCTGCCTCAAAAATTAAAGGGGGAGAGTCAGGGAGAAGCTCAGTAAGAAGGCACCTGTTTGAAGATCTGGGGACCTGAGTCTGATCCTTGGAAGTCCACATGGTAGAAGGAGAGAACTGACTTATAAAGGTTGTCCTCTGACCTCCAATCCTGAGCCATGGCATGAACCCCTTCTCTCACATAAATTAAATTTAAAAAAATAAAGTGGAGGAGCTAGGGATGTGGTTCAGTCGGTAGAGTGTTTTCTTGCATTCATGAAGAAGCCCTGGGATTTGACTTTCAGAACTACATACAAGCAAGCTGGCTGCACACACCTATCATCCCAGCATGGGAAGGTGGAGGCAGGAATATCAGAAATTTGAGTTCACCTTTGACTACATTAGTGAATTTGAGGCTAGTCTGAGATACATGACATCCTGGCTTAAAAAATAAAATAAGGGGTTAGAGAGATGTCCCAGGATTTCAAGCCTTTGCTTCATGAGCAAAAGCAACTGAGTTCAGATCCCTAGATCCCATGTGAAAATTCTGGGTGGATATGGTGGCAACATGCAATTCTAGTGCTGCAAGGTGGAGCCTAGGAAATCTCAGAGCAAAGCAATAAAGAGGTAGAGCAACCCAGGGTGATTCCTGATGTCACCCTTGGGCTTTCACAGGCACACACACATAAACACATATACTCGATAGATAGGTAGGTAGGTAGATAGATAGATAGATAGATAGATAGATAGATAGATAGATAGATGGATGGATGGACGGACAGATGGACAGACGGGTGGATGGATAGATAGATAGATAGATAGATAGATAGATAGATAGATAGATAGATAGATAGATAGATAGATAGATGGATAGATAGATAGATGAGAGACAGATAGATAGATAGAATAGATGTAGACAGATAGATGATAGATAGATAATAGATAGATGATAGATGATAGATAGATAGATAGATAGATAGATAGATAGATAGATAGATAGATAAAAATAAATAAAGGAGGAAAGCCATTGAGGAAGACACAGACATTGATCCTAGCAGTGTGCACATGCACACTCAGTCCCACACACTCACACAGTAAATTAAAGTTGAACACATTTGACCCCTTCCAGAAAAAGAAGGGCTCCTCTGCTGGGCAGGAGAGGCTTACCATGGAGAGGACGACCAGGGCAGGGAAAAACCCCATCACCACATAGCAAAGCAGCTCCACTAGCTTGTACCTGGCGGGAGATAAATCACAGGCCTCAGGACCTGAGTTCAGAGCCCCAGATTCCATATCACAGTGCCAGGCAGGGCTGGGCTCAGGGACTAAGATTCTGCCTCGCAAGCAGAAGGTCCTGAGTTCAGATACTAGGTCCCATGTAAAAATGCCAGATGGAAATGGCGGCTGCCTGCACTTCCAGCCCCAGTGGGGAGAGCCTGGGAAATCCCAGAGGAAAGCAAAAAGGAGGTAGAAGCAATCCAGGATGATTCCTGGAGTCACCTTGACCCTCCTCTGATACACACACACACACACACACACACATATACATAAAATATTTTAAGAAATGCCAGGCAGATATGGCAGTGGTCTGCATTTCTGGCCCTGGAAGGAAGAGCCTGGGAAATCCCAGAGCAAACCTATCAGGAGGTAAAGCAATCCAGGATGATTCTTGATGTCACTCTTGGGCATCCACAAGCACACCCAAGTGCCTTCTCACACATACACACACACACACACACACACACTCACACACAGAGAGAGAAAGAAAGAGAGAGAGAGAGAGAGGTCATCTATCAGAGACCTCCCCCTAGTTATGACTTACCGTTCATGGAAGAAGAAGACATAGACCGTGCCAACAGACGCCATGATCCAAACCAGCCAGCGCATGTGGGAGGCCCAGGGGCCCAGCTCTCGGAGATTCAGCCTGGGACAGGGGACCAGGGCAGAGCCTGAACGCTCACACAGCAATGGATATGGGCAAGAAGACTGAGACTTTGGGCAGAGAGCAGTTCACTGTCTTGGAAGCCCATTCTGTCCATCAACTCTCAATCCACCTGCCTCAGTCCCTCCAGTGCTGGGGCTCCAAGCATGGCCTACACTTGTCTAAATATATACTGTATAAAGTATGTGTAAAGAAAAGAGTTGGAAGTGTGGCTCTGCAATAGAGTGCTTTTCCAGCATGCACAAGGCCAGGTTTGAATCCCCAAACCACAACAAGTTAAATAAAACAGAATACAAAAATGATTAAGTAATGTATGTACGTTTTTAACATTTACCGTGATGCCTATAGATTAGAGAAGCTCTCTGCTTCCTATGGAAGGTGTGTAACTGGCTGAAGTGCAGAGAATAAGTCACTGTGGAGTCTCAGCTCTAAACGGGACAGAAAAATCACCCGCATCTCAAGACTCAGGGAACCTCGTAGAAGAAAGCTACTAAGAATGTAAGCAGCTGGGATAGAGAGGTCAGGTTCTGGCCACCACAGGGCTGCTGCACCCAGTAACTCACTGCAGTGATGTGATGTCCACTTCTGCAAGCCCTGCACTACAGTTGTTTATCAACATTTTACCGTGGATGGGGAAGAGCTCAAGAGACACTACATCTCCCTGAGAGACTACTGAATGCTAATGCCAGACAGAAGGGAGCTTCTTCACTCAGCCATCTGCCCATGGATAGGCCATCTACGGTCCTCTCCGCAGGCACCTGCCAGTGCAGACATCCCAGATGAAACCCAGTGTTCCACACGTGCAAAAGAGACGTGGACGTAGGAGGAGGACTGGCTGGAAAGGAGGAAGTATGAAGTGGGAGAGGCGGCGGGATTAGGTAGCAAGGAGTAAAGACACATGGATTCATTGTATATATGCACGAAAGTGTTACAGAATGAAAGAATTTAAAAACACATGTATAAACAAGCCAAGCATTCACCAATATAATTCCATCATTGAGAAGGGAAAGAGTAAGTGCATGCTCTAAAGCAAGATAAAGCAAGTGTAATGGCACACACCTGAAACCCCAACACTCAGGGGTTAGAGGCAGAAGGATTGTTCAGGGTCATACTGCACAAGGGGAATCTGAAGCCCACCAAGGATACATAGGACTAAGTCTTAAAAGAGGAGGGGTGGCCAGATTGCTCAGGGGTTAAAGCCTTTGCCTCACAAGCAAAAGGAGCTGAGTTAAGATCCCCAGATCTCACATAAAATGCCAGATAATGGGGAGGGAGAGGAGTGGGGAGGGGGAGCAGGGGGTACGGGGGGAGGAGGAGGGAGGGAGGGAACTGGTGTACCTAATAAGTTTGTATGAGCTGAAATAAAATAAATAAATAAATAATAAAATGCCAGATAGATAGTAGTGATCTGCAATTCTGGCTCTGGAAGGCTAAGTGGGGAACCCCACAGTAAAGCAACAAGAAGGTAGAGCCATCTAGAGTGATTCTGGCTATCACCCTTGGCTTCCACAGGCACAGACACTCAAAACACACACACACACACACACACACACACACACACACAGGGACTGTTGAGATAATGTAGCAGGTAAGGCACCTGCTTCCAAACCTAGTGATCTGAGTTCAGTTCCTGGAAGCCCACATGATGGACAGAGAAAACTGACTTCTTAAAGTTGTCCTCTGACCTCCGCCCATGTGTCATGACATCCACATGTTCTTTCACTCACAAATATGTAAGTAAAAAGTATAGAAGAAAAATGAAGGCTTCGAAAAATGCATTATTTCCAAAAACAATCTAAACAAAATAACAAAAATATATGCATTTCTGCACCCATGCACCAATATGTTCATATGTGTATGCCTTTAAACATTAATGTATACATGGAGATATGTGCACAAGCATTTGTGTATGTACACAGATGTACCTCCTTGCTATGTTATGCCGCAGCAGCACTGCAAGGCACATGAGAGACAGGGAGTATGTGGCTGTTTGCTGGCAGGAGAACGCTGTGTGTGGTCAGCACAGCTCCTGCCCAGACTTACTCACCAGGGAGCGTAGGAGGCAGCGATGAAGAAGTAAATGACCATGCGGTCGATCATATGCAGACAGTGTTCCACCATCCTAGGCAGGACAGAGAAGGTGCTGGGTCACCACCCCTGGGGGGCAGGGAAGGAAGGTATCCTGCAGCTAGATACTTAACAAGAGAGCTGAGACTTTAGGTAAACCTATGAAGAGTTAAGGCAAGCCTTTGAGCAAACCTGTAAGAGATGATCTAAGGGATGCGGGAAGACCCAGTCTATGGTGAGTGGGACCGTTTCCTGGGCGAGTAGATAAGATGGAGAGAGCCAGCTCAGTAATTGGCAGACGTCACCGTACTTGGTTAGACTTGCAGTCTAGCAAGTGAGATTTCCCCTTTCACAATCCCTATGAACATGGCGTGATCCCTTCCCTGGGATCATGAGGTTGATACGAATTCTCCTCCTACTTTGGTTGTGTGGTTCACTTACATTGTTGCTGATAAATCACCATCAAACAGCTAGAGGAGCTAGGGGTTAATTCTCTTATGATTCCTGGTTACAGTTGTTTGTCCATCTTGGCAGGAGAGCTCATATCATCATCAAAGGGCCGAGGGAACTGGCCATATAATGTACACATAACGGCTGAGAGAAGGATGATTCTTACTTGCCAGACCAGCATGTCTAGCCAAGTATACACATGCCAACTTTCCCAAATAGTTCCTTCTATTTTATTTGCCTGTCCGGAGACTAGTCCTACCCACCATGGGCTGGGCCTTCCCCATCCATTAGACAATCTCCTGCAGGTTCGCTCTGGGCTTAACTCAACCACTAATTCTCCACAGCCCAGAGCTCAAATCCTCAGCCATCGAGTTGACACCTGTACCTAACTATGACATTTGTGAACATAACCAGAAACTGACAGCCAAGAATAAACCCCTTGCTCCTGTAAGTTCTGCAATATGTATTCATATCAACAACAGAAGAGAGACTGGAATATCTGATAACCTCTTCTGATCTCCATGTATGGGTGTGTGCATGCACATGAATAGATGACACATACATATAACATATGTGCACATAACATGTATGTACATACATGCATAGACATGCTCACATACACTTAAAGATACATGTGTACATACAGACATATACATGCATATAAATGGACACACTCACATACATGCACCTAAAAGGAAACATACGTGAACACGCATGCATATGCATGGACACACATTCACATATATGCACATGAATGGGCACAAATGTACATGCATAGACATGCATTCATAAACACGCACGACCATAGACACACACACAGATGCATGGAAACATGCATGGGCAGACACATATACATCCACTTATATACATGCATGGACATACTCACACACAGGCACATGCAAGGACATGTCACACATGCATGCGTATGCATGGACATGCTCACAGGCATGCATATGCATGGACACACACATGCACATACAAGGACATGCTCACATACATGCATATGCATTGACATGCATACGTATGGGTACATACATGCACAAATATGGACACACACTGCACACAGATGGGTCTGGGAATATGGCTCAACCAGTGAAGTACTCGTAGCAACAGCCTGAGGACCTGAGTTTGATCCCTGGAACCCATGCTAAAACCCAGATGTGGTGGCTGTTGCTTTTGCAGCCCAGTGCTGGGGAGGCACAGATAAGGCTTGCCTCACCTGCCGCGGCACAGATCTCTCTTTTATGCCTATTTCTTGGTCGTGCTACAATGTAGCTTCATATCAAGATGCGAGTCTGTGGCACTGGATTACAATGGAGGTCCACCCAAGTGCAACTCAACCCCAGATCCCCACTACAGTGCTTGTTCTTCTCCCTAAATGGCTCAGGGTCACCATTCTAGTTCTGCTGGACTTGTCTCCATGATCTCGGTGCATAGCAGCACCACTTGGGTTGGAGCCTCCCCCTCCCAGTCCCAGCTGGGGTCCTGTTCTGCAGGCTAGTGGGCAGTACCTGAGGTGGCTCTTCTTCCAGGAGACAGTGTGGAAGGTTGTGGACACCACAAAGAGACCGCAGAGCCCCAGGCCATAGATCCAGGCAGAGATGGTTTCCCAGTCATCATCTGACAGGAAGTAGAGGTTGGAACTGCCAAGGATGCTGGGAATGATCCAGAACTAGAAGGAGGGAGGGGAGAGGCTGCAGAACAAGCACACGTGTGTGCATGTATGTGTGTACAAACACATTTCCACATTGTGCATGCAACACTGCGTGTTTATATGCACATATATACAAGAATTGGTTAAGAAGACTGTCTCCCCTGCCCAAGAACCAACTCACAGCATGGGTGGCACAATTGGCAGCATGCTCATACTCCGTGGGTTGATATCTCTTGTGGGCAGGGACTCGATCATTCATGAACCTGCAACAAGAGGTGGACTCTCAGGGGTCCTGGCTGCCAGTGTCCCCAGATGCCTGAAAACCTCAGCCATGGGGCTTCCCCTCCATCCCTCTCTCTTTCTGAATGTTAAATATCTTCTTAGTTCTCTTTATTTTCTTTCTTCCACATATATGTGGAGGGATGAACAAGCACATGTATGTTGGGAGTACATATGAATATTCATGTTCACATGTGTGTGGGGGTACAAGTGCACAAAAATGCATGTGCATGCATGTGGAGGTTTGAGGTTGACTTTGTATGTTTTCAATCACTCTCCACTTTTACAAATTTTCCTCCTTTCATGCATGTGCTTATGGGGTGCATGTGCATGTGCGTGCGTGCGTGTGTGTGTGTGTGTGTGTGTGTGTGTGTGTGTGTGTTTGCATATAGGTGGGAACAAGTAGATAGGTATATATACACAAATGCACGTGAGTGTATGTGCTGTGGAAACCCAAGGCTGATACATGAAGTCATCCTCCACCATATAATTATGAGCCCAGATCTCTAATGAAACTCAGAGCAGGCCATTAGGGCTAGTTCGGCTTGCCAGCTTGCTCTGGACAGATGACCACCACACTACGACACCACAAGAATTTAGCTCATCTTCTATCCTCCCCCACCCCACGAAGTGTACCCGTGTGCTCCAGCCATTTCAGTGTAAATATCTTCGTCCTGCTCTTGAACCTGCCACCAGTTGACCCACATAGCATGCAAGCCTATTGGGCTTCTTGGGCTCCAGGTGGTTTTTATAAGAGTCACTTGGGTTACTGGATACAATGACTGTTTTCATGGCTGTGTACTACTCTGTCTGGGAGATGTGTGAAACATGTATTTGTCTGCTCTGTCATAGAGGGACAGCTACAAATAAGCCAAGCACTGTGGCTTGTGGAAATAGAGAAGATGGCCATGGACATGCCACCATGGTACTTCTATGCTGATGAACCAGAAGCCACGCTATCTCTGAGGAATCCTACCAACGGCTCTGATCCTGTGTTATATCCTCAGCCCTGAGCTTTCCTTTGGAAGGGTCCATTTCCTTTTGTATACACGAGCTTATCACCAAGGTGCTAGAAGCTGGAGAAGAGGATCCTTGGAAGCTTCTAGAAAGGAACTAGACCTTGATCCTGGAATTCTAGCCTCCTGGGACTATGAGAGGATAACTACGTGGCTGACCCTGTTCATGCCAGCAGAGGACACTGACTTTGGACACACAACATGTAGTTGTTAATTAGCTTTGTTCAGGGCCAGCAACATGGCTCAGAGGATAAGGAGCCGCTCAAAAGAACAAACAACAACAACAACAAAAAACCCTGGAGACCTGAGTTCAATTCCCAGAAGCCCACATGGTAGAAGGAGAGAGCTGACATCTGAAAGTTGTCCTTTGACCTCCTGTGTGCCATGGCGTGCATAAGAACTCTCTGTCTCTGTCTCTGTCTCTCTCTATCTCTCCAAATAAACAAGTAAAATGTTTAAAAGAAAGTATAAAGCTGGAGAGATGGCTCAGGGGTTAAAACCTTTGCCTCACAAGCAAATGAACCTAAATTTGGGTCCCCAGATCCTATGTAAAAATACCAGGTGGATATGCCCTGGAAGGTAGAGCCTGGGAAACCCCAAAGCATAGCAAAAAGAAGGTAGAGCAATCCAAGATGATCCTCAATGTCACCTTTGGACCTTCGCAGGCACACACACTCAAGTGCATTCTTGTACATATGCCCACACATGCATGGCATGCACACATACACATATGTATAGATGGATATACATGTGTGCAAAATGAAAATAAGGATAGACAAGAAGGGCAGATCAAGACATAAAAAGAGGCAAAATAATCTTTGTTCAAAGTCCCAAAGATGCTGTGACCTCAGTGTTATTTCCAGACAGGTTGGAAACAGGTAGATATGGTCAGTGAAGTGGATGGTCAAGAAGGGTAAGTCCATTGCCTGCTGCTGGAGAGGAAGCGTCCTGCACTTGTCACCTGAAGCCACACTCTCCCAAACCCTGTGCCTTTAAGGAACACCAGAGCACCCTGTATAGTGTCAGCCACAGCCATCCAGGGTGATGTCACGGTTGCCATGGCGACCTAGGGCAGTCTGTTATTTATTCACTTCTGGTTTCCACAAAACCCCCTTGTCTCTTCCTCAGCCTGGCCATTGAGAGAGGGAGAAAAGAGAAGCCTGGAGCTGGGGGTCTGGGAAGTCCTGGCCATGGCTCAAGAAACTGTTCCCACCACCCTGAAGACTCAGAAATGTTCCCCTTAACTCCTTGTGGGCCAAGGTCTTTGCAAACGCTTGGTGAGGCATCCTACCAAGGATAAATAAATGAATTATTTATATAGAAGACAAAGGAGAGGAGAGAGAGAGAGACAGAGAGAGAGAGAGAGAGAGAGAGAGAGAGAGAGAATGCATACACGGAATGCATACATGCCATGGCATATAGGTAGAGGCCAGAGGACAACTTTCAGAAATCGGTTCTCTCCTTCCACCACGTGGGCTTCCGGGAATTGGATCCAGGTCACCAGTTTTGCAAGTAGGTGGCTTACCTACTGAACTATCGCACTGACAAAAAAATTTGCTTTTAATTTTTTAGCTTGTCAATAGTGAATATGATGATGATGATGATGATGATGATGATGATGATGATGATGTTACTAAATTTTTATGAATGTCAACGGGTCTCTAGATCATGGGCTGTCCTGCTTAAATAATAGGGCTTAGGTAGGGGAACAAGGAGGTCTTATTCTTGCTTGCAATTCTCCATCACAGTTCTTAGTTGAACTTGGCAGGAGAGCTCATACCAGCACCAGGAGCCCACGCCATATCCACAGGGTTTGCTGAGCAAGGGGCAAAGCTCACTTGCTAGACAGCAAGAATGCCAAAATAATCTGAAGTGTGCCAAGCTACTGAACCAGCTTTCTCCATCTTCTCCACCCGCCCAGGGAATAGCCTGGATTTTCCCATGTCAGTTAGATAACTTCCTAGAGTCTTACTCAGGGTTTTCCTTAGCTACCAGTTCTTCACAGATGTGTCTGAGGCTCAGCCTTCAATCATCAAGTTGCCACCTGTATCTAACTAGTACAGATCTTGTCTTAATAAATAAATAAATAAAATAGGACTAGGAAGATGGATCAATGGGCAAAGTGTGTGGATCAGAGTGCGAATCTCCAGAGATGATATGAAAGCAGGACGTGGTAACACTTTGTGACCTCAACATCCTATAGAGAGAGGAGGCAGAGACAGAGAATCCCCAGGAACTTGAGGGCCATCTGAATGTCACACCAATCACATCACAAAGCACACCTCACACTAGAAAACAATTAGAGTGTGCAAACAAGCTAGAAGGCAGGTCATCTTCTGACCTCCACAGAAACAGGGCACACATGACAACGCACGCACCTAATACATAGCAACAAAAAAATTAAAATTAAATACATCTGTGATAAATTTGTGCATACGAAAGGAAAATGGACCTTTCCAAAGGAAAGATTCAGGCTGAGGATGGAGCTCAGTAGGAGAGCACCTACTTAGAATCCCCCATGAGGAGCTGGGGGCACGATTCAGTAGTAGCATACTCGCCTAGGATTTCCCAGTGAGGGACTGGGTGTGTGGCTCAGTGGTAGAGCACCTGCCCAGGATCCCCCAATAAGGGGCTGGGGGTGTGGCTCAGTGGTAGAGCACCTGCCTGGGATCCCCCAGTGAGGGACTGGGGGTGTGGTTAGTGGTAGAACACCTGCCTAGAATCCCCCCAGTGAAGGACTGGGGGTGTGGTTAGTGGTAGAGCACCTGCCTAGAATCCCCCCAGTGAGGGACTGGGGGTGTGGTTAGTGGTAGAGCTGGCCATAAGAAAGACAACCCTAAGACTGCAGACAGCTGGATGCAGTGACACAAGCCCCATCATCCCAGCACTAGGAAAATTAAAGCAGAAGGATCATGTGTTGGAGACCCAGCCTGGGCTTCATTTTGAGATCTCATCTTGAACATCCTAAAATGGGTAATGGCAGCTAGGAATTTCTCTCAAATGAGCAAACAATTTTAGGAGCCTGGTCAAAGCTGGAGTTGTAGCTGGACTCACCTTCTTCCTCTAGAAGGGACAGAATCCCAGTTTTTTGGGCAACCCTTGAACCTTTGATGAGCATGTGGGCACAGTCCCTTGGCAGGCTCCCACATCAAGCCAGGTTGCAGGGTCAAACATTAGTGGATAAGTCGGATGCTGAGTTTCCCTCCTGAACAGGAGAGGCGGTGAGAGGATGGGGTACAGACTTCAGAGCTGAGCCTGACTAGTGGGGGATCTCTCCTCTGTGCAGCCCCTTAACTGATGCCATGTGAGCCGAAAGAAGTGACTGAACCTCTCTGAACTGACACTTCTTGGTGTGTGAAACAGATCAGCAAGATGGCTCACTAGGGTCTGCCTACAAATCTGGTGATGCAAGTTCACTCCCCAGAGCCCACATGGCAGAAGGAGAGAACTTACTTCCAAAAGTGTCCTCTCGTCTCCACAAGTATGTTGCAACATGCATATGGCTGTGTATATGTCTCTTCATATAAATAATAAATGATAGCTATTTTTTCCTTTTTCTTTCATATATGTGTGTGTGTGTGTGTGTGTGTGTGTGTGTGTGTGTGTGTGTTTGCATGTCAGTGGGCACACATGGGTGAATGTGTGTACCTGAGTGCACGCGAGTATATACCTGTGGAAGCCCAAAGATAATATCACAAATCATCCTCTATCCCTCTCCGCCTGTTGTTGTAAGCCTGGATCTCTGATAAAACCCAGAGCAGCCATTAGAGTTAGTCTGGCTAGCCAGTTTGCTCCAGGGATCCCATCTACTGTTGAGTCTCCTCTTATAGAAAGATTTCATTTAAACAGCCTTTTATCTTTGGTTAGGAGGTGACTTCCAATACCAATCAGGATGAAGCGGTGCAGGAACGATAAAACTGAAAACAATGACAAACCATAATTCAGAACACCAGAGACCCTACTTTAATCACCTGGAACCAGACCACCAAATCTCTCCCCATCCTAAAGCTCAGGGAAACTTGGGGAAGAGGGAGCGGCAAGATTGTAAGAACCTAAAGATGGGGAAGACCAACGATATGCATGAGGGTCCTCCAGCTTCTGTCTCCCAAGAGGTGGGGTTACAGGTTAAAATGTGATTTCTCTGTAACTCTGTATTGCCTGACCAGCTGTTATGATATAATGATACAATGGTCATTTACTAAAATAGGTATGCTAGGGAGATGGCTCAGGGGTTAAAGACTTTGCCTCATGAGAAGGACCTGGTTCAGATGCACAGATCCCATGTAAAAATGTCTGGAAGATGAGATGAAGGCCTGTTAATTCTGATCCCAGAGCAGAGCAATAAGGAGGTAGAGAATCCAAGATGACGCCCTTCCTGTGTCACCCTTGGGTCTCCACAGGCACACACACTCAAGTTTCCTCTTACACACACACACACACACACACACACGTATACTCAAGCACATGCAAAACACTACATACAAAAAATATGGATGGAAAAAGATAGATAGATAGATAGATAGATAGATAGATAGATAGATAGATATATAGAAAGATACAGAATGTTATATTTTTGGTGTGTATGTGCAAGTCTTATGCACTCATGGAGGCTGGAGGAGGACATCGGGAATCTTGCTCTATCACTTTCTGCCTTACCCTCCTGAAACAATATCTCTCAATGAACCTTGGAGCTGGCTACAGCAAGTCCCAGTGATCCCCCTGCCTCTGCCTCTCTACAGCACTGGGCTAACATGGGTGTGGGCAGTCACTCACACACAATTTTTCATGTGGGTGCTAAGATCTGAACTCAGGGGCTGGAGAGGTGGCTCAGGGATTAAGCCTCCGCCTTGCAGGCGGAAGGTCCTGAGTTCGGATCCCAGATCCCACGTATAGACGCCAGGCGGAAGCGGGGGCGGCCTGCGCTTCTGGTCCTGGTAGGGCGGAGCCTGTGAATCCCGGGACAGAAGGAGGTGGAGGCGTCCATGGTGGTTCGCGAATTCGTCCGTGGTTCTACACATACACACACAGACACACACACGCGCGCACACATACACACTCACATGCTCACAGTTGAATAAATAATAATAATAATAAAAAAAAAAGAACATACAGTAGAAACCTTGGGGACTAAAGCTTGATAAGTGAAGGGAAATGCCCCTATGAGTGGTGTGGTCCAAAGAGAGGCAATTTGGTATGCCACAGAGGTCTGAATCCCCCACAAGAGTAGACAAGCCAGAAGGAACGCTGGGGTAGAAGGGCAGGAGGAAATGGAATGGATTGATGAAGGGAGGACAATGGGAAGGAGGGGATATAGAGAGAAGCACGGATAAGTACTCAATATGCTTTCAGAACTAGAAAAAAAAATAATAATTAAAAAATAAGGACATCTCCAACATAAAAAAATAAAATAAAAACTCAGTGGTATGGCTCAGTTGTGAAAACATGCACAAAAGGCATCTCCTATATTTTCAAATACATCATTTGAATACTTAAACCTAGAGTGGCTAATGGTAGAAAACCACTATTTATTTATTAAATAAATATGAAAAAATAAAATTAAAAAAATAATAACATGAAATTTGAAACTTTGAAATATATTTATTAAAGTTGCTTCTCAAATCTGATGAGAAATTTCTCATCTATTTCTCAATCCCTGACCTTTGTGCATGTGAACTGAACACATTTTTCTTGTTTTTTGAAAAAATTAAGAAAATTTAGTGATTAAGAAAATAATAGTGAACTGTTAAAAAGTATTTATCTTCAAGAATGTTCAGCAAGCTACTTTTACTCACATATTATTTGTAAAAGTGAATAAAAAACCCCACAAAATCCAAAAAGGTAACGATCCAGTAAGAAAAAACAATTAAATATTATGTATCTACATGATGGAAGAATGTATAGCCATTAAGAATTGAGTTTCAAATCATATAGGAAAATGATCAAATGATCACCCAATTTTAGTTTAAAAACTAGATTATACACCTATGCATAGTTTGACTTATTTTGGAAACCAAAAAAAAACATTTATAGTATTATTTGCTATTTTTAAGAGCATATAAAAATGTAGCTCAGGAAGAAATAGAGGAAGAATATAAACAGAAAGTGTTCAATAGTGCTTAGGTCTTGGAGGAGACTTGAATAATATTTTAATTGTTTTATAATTTTTATAATCCTGAATGGCAGTATATTTCAACTGAAGAAGCATAGATTTTTCAAAGTATGACATAAGCCTACAAAGTTTAAAACATCTCTAACAATTGGATGGCAAAAATTTTCATTTTAGACCCTTAAGACATTATAATTTTAAAGATTTGCATACACATGTGTTACTTTGGTATTAAATAAAATCATAAATGGTTCTTAAAACAATTAGTACAAGCATTTTTTCCTACAGTGAATAAGTCATTTTCTACAACAGAGATTCAGTGAAGTTTTTAAATTTCTTTCTTTCCTTTAGAGTTTCATACATGCATTCAATGACTTATATCACTTCCACCTCTTATTGCCCAATCCTACCCGCCTCCTTTTCCCACCACAAATCTTCCTCCTTCCGACTAGTCTCTCTTGCTTTCATGCCTTTTGATTGTGTGGCCTGCTGAGTTTCATCTGGGATAACTTTGATGGCAAGTCCTGAGGCTTTATGAACATGTGCTCCCCTTCCCCCATCGGCATTAGCTCTCATCAGTCTCTCAGGTGGTGTGGGGCCTCTTGGCATCTTGTGCCCTCCATGGTGAATACTGACAGGTCACATCTCGTGCAGGTCTTGTGGAAGTGCACACAGCTGCAGGGAGTTCATGGCTGTAGCAGCCCTGTCACGTCCAGAAGACACTGCCTGGCAGCACCCCTCCCCATCCTCAGACTCTTACATCCTATCGCCCCCTCTTCCACAATGCTTTTAGAGACATTGTTAAAAGAATACCTCAATTTATTTTAGTTTAATCCAAATATTTAAGAATAAGCTAAAAGAGTCAAAGAAAGAACAGCAGCAAGGAAAAAGGTGTTCTCTCATCTTAAGAAGCTACTTTACTCTAGAACTATTAAAGAGAAAAATAATGTATGTCTGTGTGTATCCGAATTTGAGCTTTAGAAAGAGGTGTATGGATACTGAAACATTCTTAAAGTTTACTGTCAATCATATTTGTGGAAATCTTTGCTTTGGTGCTTTTAGGAACACATCCAGATAATATACAAATGTATTCAAAAACATAAAAGCTGTTCCCAAGCCAGAGAAAGAACCACTTAGGAAGCCAGCAACTGATTTAATATGCACAGAACACACTGCACAATGTCCCCCCACCCAGGCTCTGTCCCTTCCCTTCAGTACTGCAATGGGCCAGGGTCATGACTTCACCGCTAAGCTACAGCTAATTACAAGGCAGATAAAACACTGAGAGAGAATTCATCCCAGACAATTAACTAACACAGTGGACATTGATTGTCTTGGAGTGCTCTGCACATGCTAATTCACACTTCACCCATAAAACATCCATGCAACCATGACTCTGTTCTATTCTTTTATAAGCTTTATAATGGTAAGAATGACTCTAATGCCAAGCATCTTGCTGGCTACCATGTAGCTGGCATTCAGCTCTTTCTAGCTGGGCACAGATTTCTATGTCTCATAGTGGGCTTTTAACAATGTTGTCCAATGCTCGATACACTCTATTAGAGAGTCACATGGTCATCTGAATCTTCAATATTTGTATGCTAATTTGTATGCCAACAGGTACCTTAAATTTGCATCATCAGATAGCTGAATTATCACATCTAAAGCAGCATTACTCCTGCGACTAAGATTATTTTATCAAACAAAAATATTATACTTATTGAAATTCTACCATTAAGTTGTTGAAATTCTCAAATGCGTTAACTTTTTCTTTTTTCTTTTCTGTGGTAATGGAGAATGAATCCAGGGCCTAAGAACTTTACCATTGAGCTATGGCTCCAAACCTCTTTTTGTTTCACATTTCAACACAAGGTCTCATGAAATTGCCCAGACTGGCTTTGAACAGCTACTGTATAGCATTGATCCAGAAACATGTTATTCAACATGTAATTCCCCTGCCTTAGTCTCTCAAGGAGCTGGGATTGATACCTGTGCAACCAAGTCTCATTGTAGAAATAGCTTGCTTGGGAGGTCTGCTATCAATAGTGCACAACACTATTTCACAAGCATGGTACAGCTAAGAATTCATCGCTCTGTCCTTCAGTACTTTCAACTATGCAGAACACTCTTTCCTAGAAACAGACCAACTTTCTCCTGCATCAAAAGTATCATAATTCTGTGTCAATTTTACTCAACTTAATTGAAGGATTTAGAGTATAAAGTTCATTTTAGCTCTGAGGCTTTCGGGTTTGCTTAAGACGAGGCAAACCCACATGCTACATACCATGATAATATGTTTATTTTTACTACTTATTACTAACTATTCATAATTGTTAAAACACCATGAAAATCCCATCCAGAGCTATTATTTCTTAGATTTGAAACCCCATTTTCACAATTTTCATAAGCAGAGTTACAAAATTTATGAATGTGACTATTTCTCTAATCTAAAACCGTTCTTTAGGCTCCTAAATAAATTTGTATCTAGCCATAGATGGAATTTTTATACTTTTACCTTTCTCGAAGAGAAGTTACACAATATATAGAGGAAGTATTTATAAAAACTCAGAATTCTTAGAAAAGAAATACATGGAGTTTTGGTTAGTATGTATCAGAGAGAGTGAGAGAATATGTGTATGGTATAAGTGCACACGTGTGTGTGTGTGTGTGTGTGTATGTCCACATGTTTACAGAAGCCTGAGGACATTGAATGTCCTGGTCTATGACTTTCTACTTTATTCCCTGGAGACAATGTGTCTCTATGAACCTGAAACTAAGTTTCACTAGTGGAGTTCTGAGTACAGGCATAATACACTATGGATTAGCACACCTAGGTTTACTAATGGAGTGCTTCGTATATACACATACACATATAATGCAGTACCTAGCTTATGAATAGGGTTCTGATTAGCTAAATCCTAATTGATCATCATCTGGATGTGAAGTCTCCTTTCAGCTTTGGCAACAACTTATCAGGATATTCCCTGCTTCATGTCTGCTTCACAATCTACTTGAAAAAATGAAGAGTTAAGACACTGCCTTGCAAGCAGAGGGACATGAGTTTGGATCCCAGATTCCACCTAAAAATGCCAGGCAGAAATGACAGCGGCCTGACTTCTGGCCCTGGTGGGTGGAGCCTGGAAATCCCAGAGCAAAGCAAAAAAAAAGTAGAAACAACTCGGAATGATTCCCAAAGTCACCTTTGGTCCTCCACAGGGACATATAGTGTCCTCTCATACACACACACACACACACACACACACACACACACACACACATTCTCTCTCTCAATAAATAAATAAATAAATAAATAAATAAAATGGAAAAAAATGAGGTATTTTGAAATACTCTTATCAGTTCTAAGGAAAGAGGATTACTGAGCTGACTCCTCTACAATTATTCAGCGATAGTTCTAGAAAATTCTAAGAGAGAGATGAGAAGGTGAACAATCTTTTGCACTGTCTCAGGCCTCACTCCATGGATAGGTTCATTCCTGAAATCAAGAGAATGCAAAAGCAACAAGAGTGCAAAAGCATACTTTGCGCTTTCTATTTCTTCCAACCTCATGAAAGAACAGCTGGATGTGTCCATAGACCAAACTTATTGGTCTTCCAATAAATGTCTTGATTTGGGATCAAAGCAAAGTGCAACCCTATTCCCACGTCAATCATTCACTCCACCTTCACTCCTTTGTTTCTGTACTTATGATTCTTTCACAGAAAGAAGTTAAAGAGAATGCTGAATTCAAAAGGTTACAACATATCCTAAATAAAAACATTGCAAACTTTGACCTAAGGGTGGGTAAACACTTAGGCAACATGAAGGGTACTAATAATTGCTATAATTTCCCATCGATTAATAGATTTTACTGGATTATGCTTTAGAGAAATTATTTTCATCTTTATTACTCATAAAAACATTTCAGAACAGGTAAAAATTATTTGGACCTCATTAGCATTATTACTAGGATCACATCATCACCAAGGGATAATTCTTAAATACTTCCGGGGCTGGCAAGATGGCTCAGTGGGTAAACATGTCTGTGTGCAAACCTAGCAATGTGAATCTGTGCTCAAGCATTGGTCTCCAAGAGAGGCTGCCTCTTTTCTGGAGTACCAGCTACGTGTAGCCCACAGGCAATTATTATTCGGTCTTCCAGGGAACAGATGGATGAAATCAAAGGCAAAGTGTGTGTGTGTGTGTGTGTGTGTGTGTGTCACTTATTTTTATCCATCAAATTACTTAGTTGTACCTGCCTATGCAGCAAAGTCCCATCCTCCAAGACTGCATTTTTCCCAAGAAAGTACATTTTACATCAGACACTACAAACTGGTATACCATTGAAATAAAGTTGTTATTGTATTTCTACATCTATCTCACTCATTCAAAATGCTACATAGCATTATCATAAACTGAGTGGAAGGCTACAGACGGGGTTAAATAGCCTTCTGATTTTTCCTAGCTCATTACTGAATTCCTTCTGCTTCTTTCTTCAGCCACCTGCTTCCATCCTGGCCCTTTCAATGCACGTCTTCAGTACCTGAATCACAACCTTACTATTTCTTGCTGGGTTGCAAAACACCACAGGCCTGGAAGTCTACAACTGGAGGCCTGTGCGCGTTAGCTCACATGGTCCCTTCTTTTGTCCCACAGTCTCTGTGCTGTGGCTTCTGTGTGTTTTTATGCACCTCCTGCCTGACCGTGGACTTGACCCAGCACACTGAAATTCATCCGCACTGGAAGCAGGACTGGCTGCCGTGTCTCCGTCTCTTCCCCTATCCTGGCTCCCATGCACCAGCCCTACCCTGCTAGAAGGAGTTAGCTTTGCCTGGCCAGGGCCCAAGAAGTGACAAATCAAACAGCCTCAATAGGTGGTAATTAAACTGCGGGCTGACAAGCGCAGAATAGGTTGTCAATGGGATTTCACAGTGAATCCTGTCACTGAGCAAAGATGCAGTTAGTTCTGCATTTAGTCTTGAAACTTGAACTCTCTCCAACAGGAGCCTAGAGAAGATGGTAAAGAACAAGTAAATGCAAAATTCAGAATTGTGCACAAAGGAAAGTGACTGTTAGTATGAAAACCCAATCTGGGAAACACGCCTGGCATTTCTGAACTCAAAGGGTTTATTAACAAATGGATCATAAGTACTTATCTTGGCTTCAAGCTGACTGAGAAAAAAATACTGACTTAAATTGCTATAGCAGGGATCCATTTCTTTTTTACATTTGCTATTATTGTCATCAATTCTATGAAATAACAGTTTCAGTGTTGCACTTTCATATATGCACCTAATGCATTCTGATGATATCTATTGCGCCCCAAACACCATTCCTCTTCTTTACTAGTCCCCCTTCCATGTATATCACTTCCAAATCTAACTTCTCCTCTTTTATTGCAGAATCTCTAGATAGACTCTCCGAAAATAAATTATACAACAACACCAGCTGAAAGTGTAGACTGAGGGTGGCTTTAGAAAGAGACCTTCAGGGCTGGAGAGGTGGCTCAGGGGTTAAGCCTCTGCCTTGAAGGCGGAAGGTCCTGAGTTCGGATCCTAGACCCCACATATAGATACCGGGCGGAAGCGGGGGTGGCCTGCGTTTCTGGTCCTGGTAGGGCGGAGCCTTTGAATCCCCGGGCAGAGTAAACAAGGAGGAGGTGGAGGTGTCCATGGTGGTTCCCGGGTTCGCCCGTGGTTCTACACACACACATACACGCATACACGCGCACACATACATACACGAGCACAATTGAATAAATAATAATAATAATAATAATAAAATCTTTAAAAAAAAAGAAAGACCTTCAGTGAGAACGATACAGATCTCACCCACTGCTCTGCAGCCCATTTTTTAAAATAAATGTACTAAGATTCCTTTCTCCTCCCATCTAATCCATCTGACTGCACCAAATAATTATTCCCTAAGAAATGTGAACTTGAAAACAAAATTTCCCCCACTAAAGGAGAAATATTCTGGCAAGACATTAGTACATATGCTCTCACTCTAAAAATAGGATGTGCCGAATTAACCAGTGCAGTGGCCAACCAATGGAGGAGTGTTGTTCTCAAGCTCCTTCCTCACTACTGGGCCACGAGGTTGTCTACTGACCACTAAGAAACATGGCCACACAGGTGACCAGGAGAGCTTCTGGGATCCCTGAAGGAATAACAGGTTGTTGCCAAGGAAAAGCAAATGGCAGGGAGTTTACATTCTGCCTCTAGCATCTTTCAGGCCAAACAAGTCATGAGTGAGCACTCACGACACCTGAAGCACTAGAAATCTTATGCAGATTCCTCTGTAATAACATGAACATTAGATACCAGATCTTTATCCACAAAGTGTGTTGATCGCATAGTGAGCTCCCAGCTTACCTACCTACTATTGCTTGCCCCAGGGGCTGTACAAACATTTCTACTTCTCTGCGTGCCGTGGCCCTAAACTGAAGTCACTGATCAGGTTATCTAGATCCTGCTCTGACACAGCCCACGTGATATCACTGAAGAACATGTTTTGAGCTAGAAAGGACCTCAGATTCCCTTTTTACAAGTGGGGTTTCTTACGAGAAATTCACATTTAACTGGGGGAACAAAAACTTGAAAAGGCTGAGCTAATGTTGACGAGACCTTTACAGTGCATGACAGAGATCCAGATGTGATAATGCAGTGCAATGAGAGGTGTTTATTTAAAGGTAGAACCCTTAGGATGTATTTTGTAAACTTGCATAAAAATATATAATCAATGTTAAGTATAAAGTTTGGTGTTTTAGATTTTTACATTACTGTACTACCAATCTTAGAATGTTTTCATCTTGTAAACTGAAACTTGGTGACCATTAACCCACAACTTGCCATGTTTCTCCCTCCTCTTAGTCACTGGCAATTACTCTTAAGATATGTTTATGCAAATAATAATCAACCCCTTGAAAGGCATTTATGTTTCATCCTATTATTTCACAGAGGGGAAAAGAAGCCTGGAGTTGTTCACCAACTTGTCCAACCTTATCAGTTAGCAGCAGTAAGACAGGTCAGAAGTCAGACTACTAAGGAATCTGGTCTGGCTTCTTTTCGTAAGTCTATGAGTACAAAGTGGAAATCATTAGCTAATCATCCAAATTCTACTGCTGAATGTTCTTAATGTTTTGGAAGTTTTGGGTAGCTATCAACTTCATTTCAAACACCAGATCTAAAAGAATTTTTTCAAGCTACACACGTCCACAATTCTCTAAACTGGGGAACTGGAACATTGGGAAGCAGCAGGTTAAGCAGGCTTTTGAAAGTATACACTTTACTTGATAAGTAGAAAATTAAATATTGTACATTACAAAATAATGAATATATTATGTGCTGGATACAAAACTTAACATTGTTTCTGAAGATTTCAAGGGAGTCACATTTCTGCCCTGAGAGATATTGTCCTGTGACACCTACTGAAGGAGAGGACGATGCTCACAGATTAATCAGCTTTAAGTGTGGTATGCCACCTCTTGCAAGAGGTGAAAAGTCCCACCACGCAAAGGAGGAGCCTGGAACTATAGCAAGAACCAGAGCTCAGCTCAGCGGGTGGCCCCTAGACACCCAGAATCCTATGGGCTGCTGCATGTACCCCCCACATGGCCTGGCTCATGACAATTACTGAAGTCCTAAAGTGCCAGGTGTCTCAATGACCATCCAAAGAATCCACAGAAAGAACAAGTCCGAGGACTTTTGTATAACAGGAACCAAAACATGAAAAAGTGATAGCGACTCTTTCTAAAACTGAAGTTTAACATGAAACAGGAGAACTGGAAACAGAAGAGAAAGGCCAATTGCAAGTCCCCTGTGAGAAATCATTATGGAATGGCATTTAAAGCTTAGTTATTGCCTTCTGGAGATTCTGTATCCCTAAAACTCAGCACAGGTGGGCTATTTGCCCAACCAAATTTATCTTTGTGCTGTGTATATTAAAATTCAATTGCACCTAATCATTTTGTAAAGAAGGAATCAAAATATTCCTTTCATCTTCTAAAACTTATCCAGAAAGAGAACATGCAGTTTTAAGAAGTCCTATAGAAGTTCTCAGTTCTCCTCTATGCACTGCTGTCAATATCTATTGTGGAAATTACCAGTGGATCTTCAAATACAAAATGTGTAATATTTGTCTTCTTTCTTTCATTCTAGCTGTGTGTTGGACAGCGTCCAACAGTCGGAGAGTAACATGCAGCCATGTGAAGCAAGCACCTCCCTGACCAGCCACATGCACAGTGCCGAGCTCTCCTCCATTCCACCAGGCATTTCCTTTCAACCTGCTTCAAAGACACATCCGTACATTAATCCCGGCACTGGGTTCTGAGTATTCATTCTTCCCCCGCTGCTCTGTTGACGCCCTCTAAAATCATGACTACCAAAATGAAAGGCAGAATGGCACATTAGGCACACTGAGAATGAGTGCCATGTAAGGTAAGAGGCATGTGCCATGAATATTAATGCACATCAAGCAATTAGAATCACTGGACTCCACTTCCTGTGCAGAAAGCACACACAATAGGAGCTGGTGCGAGGAACTTCTCCCCACACAGAAGAGGCTGAAGTTAACCTTAGTGAAAGTTACGGAATCTTCTTTAGTCACTCCCAGGTCTTCATTATTCTAAATGAGTAATAATGCTGGATTCACAACTCCCTAGGCACAGAGTTTTTCCCAGTGCATTGCTAAGTTACCAGGATAAATGTGTATTTACATGAATTGCCATACTGTGTATCTGTGGAGTAAAATAGAAAAGTGCAAGTACTTTGGGAGAAGTCAAGATCATTTTTAACAGTTGCCGGTTAATTTGTAAGCAACTTCTCCCTTCTCCCCCCCCCCTTACGTACTGCCCTATGGAACTTCGTTGCTGGGAAATAATGCTGTTATGTATGTTAAATAAAAATTAAAGGAATCCACTGTTTCAGACCAAGCTGCTTTAGATTCTTTTTCTTTATGTACTCAAATATGATCTTGTTCTTTACTGGGATCTGTCTCCTGCTGTGGTTCCCTTAGTCATTGTGGCACTCTGAAAAAAAATCTGACCATCAAGCAAGTTAAGAATTGAGATTGACCCAATGACTTGGTAAAGTGCTTGCCACCCAATCATGAGAACCTGAGTTCGGATCTCCAGTATCCACCTCCAATATCCATCGGCAGGGCAGGCCTATGACCCCAGAGCTGAGGAAGCAGAGCCAGGAAGATCCCTGGAACTAGGTGGCCAGCCATTCCTGACACATCGATGAGCTTCAGGATTAGTGAGAAACGCTTTCATAAGAAATGATGATCTCTGGCCACCACATAGAGGCAAACACATGTACGCACCTATGAACCCATTTATGAAAATAAAGTTTCCCGTGCTAGTAATTCCACTATTTCATATAAACCCATGTGAATAAAACATATATGTCATACACAAATTTTACAAGAACCTCCATAAAAATATTTTCATTAAAGGCAGAGTAGAGGCACCATCAGCTGAATAACAGACAAAGACAACGTAATACACCTATGCCAGCTCAGCATGATGAAAGGAATGGGGGCTGGGCAGAAAAGTCACGAGTTAAAGCCTTTACCTCACAAGTAAAATGACCTGAGTTTAGATCGCTAGATCCCACATTTTAAAAAAAATGTCATAAGGAAATGGTGTAATATTGACCACGGCAGGTGGAGCCAGGGAAACCCTGGGTCAAAGCAATAAGGAGGTGGAGCAATTCAGGATTGCTACACACACACACACACACACACACACACACACACACACACAAACACACACAAACACAGGAATGGAACACCAGTACATGCTACAATACAGATGGACCTTGAAAACATTAACTATTAGGAAAGCTATTCATAAGACCATGTGTTGCATAATTCCATGCAATTTCCAAAAAACACAAATCCATAGAAAGAGAAAGTAGCTTAGTGGTTTCCAGGGAATGGTAAGAGGGAAATGGGAAGTGACTGCTAATGGGTATAGGGTTTCTTTTCAGGGTGATGAAATGTTCTAAAATTAGACCACGAAGATGGTTGCCCAAGTCTGTGAATATGCTAAAACCACTAGACTGACCATTTTTTAAAAAATTATTATTATTATTATTTATTCAATTGTGTGTGTATGCGTGGGTGCGTGTGTGTGTGTGTGTGTGTGTGTGTAGAACCACGGATGAATTCGGGAACCACCATGGACCGCCTCCACCTCCTCCTTGTTTACTCTGCCCGGGGACTCACCGGCTCCGCCCTACCAGGACCAGAATCGCAGGCCGCCCCCGCTTCCGCCCCCGCTTCCGCCCGGCGTCTATACGTGGGGTCTCGGATCTGAACTCAGGACCTTCTGCCTGCAAGGCAGAGGCTTTACCCCTGAGCCACCTCTCCGGCCCCTGGACTGACCATTTTTAAAGTATAGATTTTGCTGCATGTGAATTACATTTCAATAAATCTGTTATTAACCAACTGTCGCTGTAAGCTCATTTACTCAAATATATTTACTAAGGGCTTTACTATGTGTCGGGCGCTGGTAACACAGCAAGGTACAGACATGTCCTCTGTACTCTCAAAATTTATAATCTTATGGAAAAAAGCTGTGACATTGATCTTTATCATCACCTTCTCTGGATTGACTCTTTGATGACTGACTGTACATGGGTGTGTGTTCATGTGTACAGATATGCATGCATATACATATACAAGTATGTGGAGGTGTGGAGTCCAGAGGTCAATATTGGGTGTCTTCCTCTATCACTCCTTATCTTATTTTTTTAATTATTTTTTTTAATTCAATTGTGCATGTGTGCGCATGTGTAGAACCACAGGCGAATTCCGGAACCACCATGGACGCCTCCACCTCCTCCTTGTTTACTCTGCCCCTGGATTCACAGGCTCCGCCCTGCCAGGACCTGAAACGCAGGCCGCCCCGGCTTCTGCCTGGCGTCTATACGTGGGGTCTGGGATCCGAACTCCGGACCTTCTGCCTGCAAGGCAGAGGCTTAACCCCTGAGCCACCTCTCCAGCCCCTTATTTTTTTGAGACAAGTTCTCTTACTGAACCTGAAACTTAGCTAAACTGGCTGTCTTCTACCTCCTCACATACACCCATGGAATATATTTGCCTCCAACTCACACAGGCACAGGATAAGTAAATGTGAAAAAAAATAAATGAAAGTGACGGTAAGTGTTTCAAATTGCATGCTCTTTAAATATTAGCAATTATTTTAATTTATTCAATTGTGTGTGTGTGTGTGTGTGTGTGTGTGTGTGTGTGTGTGTAGAACCATGGGCGAAGTAGGGAACCACCGCAGACCGCCTCCACCTCCTCCTTGTTTACTCTGCCCCAGGATTCACAGGCTCCACCCTACCAGGACCAGAAACGCAGGCCACCCCCGCTTATATGTGGGGTCTAGGATCCGAACTCAGGACCTTCCACCTGCAAGACAGAGGCTTAACCCCTGAGCCACCTCTCCAGCCCCAAATATTAGCAAATTTAAAAGATACACTTAAAAGCAAAATCCTTGTCAATTAGGCATTTTTCCAACTTTGGAGTCAATGTGTTTTGTTTTGCTGAACATAAATTAAACTTTTTCAATATACTGTGAACTGAAGACAATACAGAAGGGAATCTATTGGCTTTTACTCTCCTGGCACTTTCTTTCTGAGAAACAATGTTGTTACAGGTGCTAAATACAAATTAGAGGAAACCGTTGTTTTCCACCAAGCTCCTGAATGAGGCCCCAGCAGATCTCGCTGAAGCCCAAAGGGAGTCAGCTTGAGTTGCACGTGGCCAGGAGGAACGAAAGCTCTAGATCGGCCTCCCAAGGAAAGAGGTCTGAAGGGTCACAACCAAATGTCTCAGGGAAGCCAGCTCATTTCCAGGACAATGAAGTGCCCTCGGCAGAAAGGTAAACTGAAATAGCCTGGTATTAATCAACCAGATGCTTTCCTATCATTCTGTCTCAAAAAGTAGCTCTGAAATGAGCAATCCACTTTGGGGTTTTTTTTTCTATTTTTTTTTGCTTCTATTTATTCAAGTGTGTGTGTGTGTGTGTGTGTGTGTGTGTGTGTGTGTGTGTGTGTGTGTGTGTGTGCGCCTAGACTTGATGGACTTGACTTATAAAAGGAAGTGCTGCCTAATTCTAGAACCAAAACAAAGGCACTTAAGATCATTAGGCTAACCTGCCAGCATTTTGTCCTTTGACGGCTAGGGAACATCCAGTCCCTCATGCACATCTCTAGGGAGAAAATAGTAAGTGCTTTTCTGAAAAGCTGCAGGCTGGGGAAAGAATTGCCCCAAGAGTAGAGTGATAAAACAGGGTTACGACGCAACTTACCGAGACAGTTCAGAAGCTGTTTTGTCAATGTTCGTGACAAGATTATCTGGCTTATGTGTTTAAAATTCTGCAAAATTAATAAATCCTACCTGTGGACCGTGACACCATTGTCCAGCTAGTGGTAAAGCCATCTCTGACACTGTAAACCTATCTGAAGCATGTTTGCAGTTGTGGTGCCCTTGAGACTTTTCTCGAGTTAATTAAATAGTGTTTTTAAAAAAAGCAAACTCTTCTGAGACTTTTCTGGAAACCCCTGACAGAAGCCTATAAGAAAGTAATTTCTTAATTACCTCGATGTTTCATTAGTGTTTTGCTTTTTATAATAAATGTATCACATTTCTTAAAATTTTTCTATGAAAGAATGAAGTACAAAAAAGCAAAAGGATATGTGTTTGTTTACTAACATAGAATATTAAAAGAAAAAGAAAATATTTTCTCATACACTGTCCCATATATCTGAATACTTACCTTCAAGAGAACAGGTGGCATTTTGCCCTTTTTGGTTGTAAATTAAATACCATATTAAAATATCATAGATAGTAAACAAAAATCACCATTAAGCCAATGCTATATGCTGTCATAACTACACTAGAATTATTGGAGATTTCCAAGTCCTCAAAATTATTATATTCCAAGTGTTCTAAAAGAACACTGAGACAGAGCAATGAAAATACCTTTTGTGGCCCACAATGGCATTAAATTAAATTCCTGCTGCATTGCAATGGTACCATAAGGATTTTCCAAGTCACACCATAGATTATTATATAAGCATAAACGTATAATTTCTGGTCTTTTGCCACCGTTAGATCTAATCCAAGTCCTCACATATGCTAGACAAATGTTAATCATGGAACTATGTCCCCAGTTCAACATTCAATCTCTGCTACCAAGTATCTAAGTTTAATTTATTAACCAATGGTAAATTCTTAAAATTACAATTTTGAAAAGACTACACAAATTTGCTATGTTAAATATATCAATGCTCAAGAAAAAGAGTCAATATACAAATGGAATTGACAGTGTTACTTGGCATTCTACCAGAAAATGAAGTCACTAAAATAAATTCCCATCAATTACTAGAAAAGTATAATTGAATTTATCAGAATATTATTGAAAACTATACTGACCCTGATCTCAATGTCAAAAAATATACCACAATTAGAATGAGCTCTCTTCTTACAAAAAGGAGGTTTGGAATTGAGCTGTGTTCCCCTCAAATTCATATGCTGAAGCCCAAACCCCCATTGTAATGCATTTGGAGATGGCCTTTGGAAGGTCATTGGAACTAGATGACATGAGGAGTCTCCAGATGGGAACGGTGCTTAGGAGAGCAGCACAGGCTCTTTCCCAGCCTTGCATGTCCACACTTCACAGGAAGGTGACTGCAAATCAGAAAGAAGGTCCTTACCAGGGAACCTAATGAGCTGGCACTCTGTTCTCAGTGTCCATCTTCCTTAGCATCCTTATACTAGGCATCTCCATTTATTTGCACAATAAATTCAAGCCACCCAGTTTATTGTATTTTGTTTGACATCCTCAAATCAATGACAAACAAGCTACCTTTTGGGTTTAGAATAAATCAGAATTATATTCTGAAAATGTACTTGCATTCTTGAGTTCTGTCTTAGGCATTAATTTTCCAAGTGAGCAATATGAATGCTACCTTCTTTTATTGCAGCGACAGTAGCTGCCCATATTCTTTTAACATCAACACCACCCTTACTTTGCTATGACTATGGAGTTGAGTGTTCCGTTCCCATTAGTAATTCAGTTTGTATTCTTCTGAGTCTTTATAGACATAAATATAAAAGTTGTGACTAATATCTTCTGGGAAGTAGATCATTTACATGAATTTACCTATCCACTTAAGGATTTGGATTCTTACAAACATTAGGTATCTTATTTACTTTATGTGTTAAATAATTCACATCGATTACTAGCAAAAGAGTCACAAGCTATTCCTACTACTCCACCCACCACCTTCCACATATAAAAGTTGTAGAAAGCAAAGTTCAAACAAGCTCAGTAAGCAGGTCAGAAAGCTAGTCTAATGGGTTGTGACAGCTGCCCTCCCCAGTTCTTATAGATAGAATCCTCAGTGCAGACTGTAAGATGAAGGCATAAGGGCAACGTTGTACTCCCTACATACCACTCACCCCTGGGATATGAATCTCTGTACCCTACAACTACGACTCCATCATGCTTTCAACTGACCTCCCAAGGGTAACAATTAGATTTCCTTCCCCATTATGTATAGAGAAAACTGTATTTCACTGAATGTTACTTTACATATCTGAAAACAGGGGCTAGCATGTAGCCCAGTGGTGAAATGCTGCTTAGCATGCAAAAGGCTCTCTCTGGGTTCAGTCCCTGGAGCTGCAAACAAATAATTATCTCAAAGCAATCTATAAACTATCATCTTCATGAAATTACTGTTAAAGCTGTTAAGCTTTCACACATGTATACTACTCTTAGAAACATATTACAGATTCTATCCTATTTAAAGTTACTCCTAAACGTATGTCCCAAGTGTTTCATCTCCATGTGTTTCATCCTGACAACTTCATGTTTCTGTCACATTGAAGAGCATCAAGCATACTTCCCATGAACACTGGTATTCTTTCCAAGGCTCTGCCACCAGAGAAATCAACAGAGTCTGCTCTTTATGTATATACTTATTTCCTTGCAATGAACTTCTAGGGACAGAAATAGTAAGCCAAAGGGTTTGGACACTTTTGAAACCTTTCATATAGTTTGCCTTTTTTATTTGTAGAAGATTCTATGAATCTTCTTCACCAATAATGAATGATCTTCTTGAGTTATTTTTTTAAGAGGTAAAACTATAAAACTTCTACTGCAACTCTGCTAATGTAAGCTGCTCTCTCTTTGCCAAAGATAAATTACTTTAGTAATTAAGAATGGTGCTTTTATCCCATAAATGCAAACAAGATCCCTCATCATGGAATAATTTTTCAATTTATTTATTGATTATACATTCCTTGTATAAATTAATCACTTTGCCCATTCATTTATGAAAGACCCAATATTTTAGAGTTAAAAAAGAACAAACACTGGATACTCAAAAAATTCAAAACGAGACCTCCTTGTAATACAGGAATCCACTTTCTTGGTATATACACAAAAGCATTTTAAAAAGGCAGCCTTCATCAATAGAGACACTGCATATCCATCCATGTTGTTAGTAGCTCTATCAACAATAGCTAGGATATAGAACCTAGATATCCAGGAACTGGTTGGCCACTGAACAAGTGGTACACATACACAATGACTTTAATTCAGATGTAAACAAAAATGGAATATGAAATTTGGTGTAAAGAAAATGAAAATAATGAAAGAAAGAAAAACGAAATATAAAATTTGCAGGAAAACAGGTGGAAGTGGGAACAAAATCCTACGAGGGAAGGCAACTTAGTTCCAGAAAGACAAAGAGCACATATACACTCCCATGTGCAGATCCTAGCCTTGACTTTTTCAGTTTTCTGTGTTTAATATGGAGTACCTCAAGAAGCCAGGAAAGAGAATGTTGCAGTGGATTGCTTAAGCAAAAGGAGATTGTATGCAAAGCGAATAGAGAGGAGGGACAGTAGAGGCAGACATTTTAACAGGGAGGGTGTCAAGTTTGAAATGCATCCCCCATAGTCTCATGTGTTTGGGAAGATCATGGCACTTTGAGAGGTGGAGCACTCACAGGGGATGGTCTGAGGTGGATTAGTCCCACCTATCTCCAGGAGACCTCTGCTCTTGCAGTTGGCAGTCTAGCAGCTCTCAACCCGGATGGGTGTGACTTAGCCTGTCTCCAGCTTCTGCTACCAGCCATGCCTCTTCCACCATGAGAAACCGTATCTCCCCTCTGGACCCGTAAGCAGAATAAATCTCCCTTTCTCCCTTAAGCTGCTTGTCTTTGAGTGCTTTCTCACAGCTACAGATAAGAGTAACCAGTACAGAGGGTATGAGAGGTGGGAACATAGAGGGGTGGAGTATGAAAAGCCACATAGAAACCTACTATCTTGTAGCCCAATTTAAAAAAAAAAAGAGTTTCAAGGAACATATAGCAAGGCTAGATAATACCAATCCCAGAAACAACGGATGATTAAACAAAAAATTCAGTGCCAGTTGAAGGATGCCTACTTATGAAGTGTTGGTTAGATACATCTCAGGAGCACCCAAAATAAGGCTCTTGCTATTTCTTTTGGTAACCCATCAGGACATGATGATAGACTCTGTTACTGAAGACCTCACATGCCTTGCATGCAAGACATAAAGAAATCAAGTTAGAAGTAAATGGGTAGCTCTTCCCTGCTGGCTAGCTTTCACAGGACTGAATATAGGTTGCTGGAGGTCGTAAGGCATCAATAATCATATCCAGCTGTGACTTCTATGATCCAGCCTACCAGACAAGATGAGCCTAGATGAGTGATGATGGCAAAACTGCTATGGGTGTAAACCATATACTATGCTGAGGTCCATTCCACAGGAAGGATTCATCTTGGTACTCCAATCCAGTCAAAACCCCCTAACTGAAGAGGTCTTAGATCTAATGTAAACCTATAACTGCTGCTTAGCTAATGTGCCATCGAATCTAACTTCCTTGTTAATATTGATGTCTATACCTTGAGACAAAGGCTGCTCTGAGGCTTAAAGCAAAGAAACCTCTATGTGCAGGGAATGGAGGTGAATAGAGAGACCCAAGGCTGCAGAAGATCCTGAGAACATGTGATGGTAAAGAGCTCGGAGCTAAACAACACATTTATACCACCATCTTAAAAACCTCAGGGATCACCATGGGACAGGGGTCTTAATACAAATTGTCTTGAATCTGAGCTAAGGTATTTAGACAGTATTGGTGTTTGTTGTAAGACAGTGTTGTGTGTTTGTGAGATGCAACAGGGTTGAGCACTGCCAAAACAAACAAGCAAATAAACAAACAAACAAACCTCACATTTATTTTGTGTTTGGTTTTGATTCTAGCTCTTGCACATTGAGAAACCTCTTACTCTTGCTAACTTTTTTTCCAATCCTGTCCCTTCAGGGTTCCAACCACAATTTAAAAAGCTGGGACAATGGAAGACAGTGGCTTCACAGATAATTTGAGGCTGAGTAGATGAAGTTTCTTTTTAAGAACATTGTATTCTATAAAAGAAATTGCCAAATGTTTTCCATTAAAATTTTTCTACAAATACCAAATAAATATTAACTAATGGAAAAATGAAAAGTACTATATTCCATGCAATATTACATAACTATTTAAGATGTCGTCTGAGGTGGCATGGTAGCTCCTACCTACAATCCATCACATGGGAGGCTAAGACAGAAAAGGACTGAGTTCCACGTCAGTCTGGATGGTACTACAGAATAAGACCATTTCTCAAAAGAAAATAAAAGTTGACCTTGCATAAAAATTAATGAGATATGGGATTGAAACATCGGCTCAGCCTTATCTTGCAAACAAAAGGACCTGAGTTCAGATCCCAGATCCCACGTAAAAATGCTGGTCAGAAATGGAGGCAGAATATACTTCTGCCCTGGAAGGTTGAGCCTGGGAAACCCCAGAGCAAAGCAAAAGAAGTAGAACAATCCAGTATGATTCTGGATGTCATCTTTGGGCTGCCACAGACACGCAATGTGCTCTCTCTCTCTCTTTCTCCCTTGCACACACACACAAAAGAAATTAATTAAATATGGAAAAGAGCCAGAATAGAATTCTAAGTAGAAAAAAATTGACACTATAAAATTGCATAGGAATATGAAGCATCACATCCATAAGTGTTAAAAACATGGGAGAAAATCTTTTTTTATTTTGGAATTACTAGTGGTTGCACAAGTTTCTGTACATTCTAATTTCTCTAAAATAAACTATTAAAAAACTATTTCTAACTTAATAATAAGTAAATCTATTAAAGGAATAGCATTGATGAAGGCAATCATTTACCTAAAAAAGTACCTACCAATGTCAGGCCACAAGTTGTAAGGCTATATCTCTAAGATCCTTTCTCATGGAAAAATCAACTGAAAGCAAAACACATCAATCAAGCTATTTAGTGCCTATGGATAGGTTCAAGCATTGGTACAACAGGTTCTCGAAGAAAAGATGGCCTTTCTGGGTAAATTACACATATCTATAAAGGAAAGCAAGCCTGGGTGCAATTGAATTAGGATCCTTTATGTCACACCACAGTAAGAGATGATGGGCTTTTTGTTGTAAAACTTTCTGTTTCATATTTGAAATAGCCTGAGAAGCCAGATGAGTACTGTAAGGCCTTGGACACTTTTACTTGAAGATACTGTAAAAATTATTGATGATGCAGACTGTATTCAAGGTCTGCACACATGAAAGCTGTCATCTGATAGAAAGCAAGAGAAGGGAAATAAACATGTGGGTGGCTGGACTCTGCTCTTCAAGATTCTCTTTCCCTTAGCTGAAAATCCTTCAGAAACTTCCTGCGTTGGTGAATGATCCTACCGGCCACGCAGGTCCTTAAGTCACACAGTAATCATTCTTGATCTCCGCCATTCCTTGCTCGCCATATTCAATCCAATCCCTGACAGTTGTACCACCCAAATTTAACCTGAACTCATCCACTTCTCTGTCTTCCAGACTACAGCAAGTCTAGTCTTCTACTGCTTCTCATCTAACCACACCCCTACTTTCTTCTTGCTCCATTCCCTTCAGCCCATTTTCTACAGAATACAAATATCTAGCTCCAGTGACTGATATATCCTGGCAAGTGATCCAATAGAATAATCCCTGAATTCCATGCAATGGAGATGAGCCCCTGCATGGGGGCATGCCCATGCCTGCCTTTCCTACCTTGCTCACCATTTGAGCAGAAAAGAAAGTACTTCTTTCCTTTCTGGAGCAGTTTGGCCACGCCGTTTCCCTCCTGTAAGTCAAAAATGCCAGAGTGCATATGGCTTGTTGCAGTACGACTGCATGGTTGCTGATAAATGACCATTAAGTGGTTAAGGGAACAAGGGTTTTATTGTCTCTTATGATTATCTGGTTACAGTTCTCTGTCCAGCTTGACAGGCGAGCTCAAGCCAACACTAATGTGGAGGGAACTGGCCACACCATCTCTATGTATTGGCTGAGAGAGGGATGATCCTTACTTGTCAGACCAGTATGTCTGGCCAAGTGTACAAAAGGATGCCAACTCTCTCAACCAGCTGTTTGTATTTTATTCCAGGGCCTAATCCCACCCACCATGGGCTGGGCATTCCCCATCAGCTAGACAATCTCCTGCAGGTTTGCTCTGGGCCTAACTCAACCACTTTTTCTGGACAAATGTGCCCAGAGCGCAAACCCTCAACAGTCAAGTTGACACCTGGTCTAACTATGACAAGGCTGAACTGATAAACTCCTTGCCTGAAAGGCATAAACTTGAACTGATAAAGCTAATAGTCAATAGAAGTGAGACTGGGTAACTGAACAAGGCCCAGAGCTCTTAATATCAGTAAGGGCCTCAGACAAAGGCTTTCTAATGGTGTGAGATTAGGTTCAGGGTCAGTAGGGCTGGGACAATTCCCACCTTTTCACTGTAGTATCCCAGCAACTTAATGGGTTTAAAGAACTATAGCATGCTTTGTTTTGCCTGTAATTTCCCATATTTTTGCAACTATATAATAATGAGAACAAAGTAAAACAAAATCTAATTTTGAATGGTTTGTTAAATAGCTGTTCATTTCTGTTTTTTTCTTGGCATAGCTCTTCAAGTCAGTATCTAGAATAAAAAGTTGACACAGAGACTTTTAATCACATAGAAAACAATGTCCCAAGCCTTCCAGTAGCTGATGCTAAATACGCTGGCTAAACCCCCAGATCTCATAGATTTCATGCTGTTCCCATTTAATCCAGATCCTTCCATTACCGCCAGTCTTGTGCCAGGTACTAAATTCATGTGCGATTGTACTGCAGCTGGACGAGAACATTTACATGATTTAAAGTCTTCCTCCAGGATGTACACTGCATCATAGGGTCATCCACAGGAGCTCTGGGCAAGACTCAGTTTTCTCACTCAACTGATTCACCTACTCATTTTATAAACAACATTAAAATTCTCACCGCTTGGAATTAAATCATTCTGCTAAACACAGGTCAGGAGACAGACTTGTGGGTCACTACATACCTGTATCTGTTATTTTTCCTAATGTGCCCATTTTAATTAATCTTCTTCCTCTGCTTGCTTGTTTATCTAAGTTGATGGAAGAGGCTGGCTGAGCTTAACTTATTAAAGATTGCTGAAGCCTAGACTTTTACCCCCAAAAGCCTGGCTACAACTAGCAGAATGAGCCAGGAAAAAAAAAAAAAAAAAGACACCTTTTGGCATTGTCCACTAGTAAGAGGAAAAAAGACATGATTTTTGGCATGGGCCACTAGGGAGTTAATCTCAGGTGGAGGAAATATTGTACAGTCCACTCTGCTGCTGGAATTCCAGAACTTGCTCTTTATTTATTTATTATTTATATTTTTTATTTTTTTTCCAATCATACAAGCTTAATCGGTACCCCAGTCCCCTCCACCTGTCCCCAGTCCCCCCCTCCTTTTTCCCTTCCTTTCGCCCCCCCTCCTTCTCTTTCTCCCAATGCCTCCCCCTTCCTCCCCTCTCATTCCTTGGAGCATCCTTTAGTGTGAATGTCAAACTTCCCTCTGTGTCCTCCACTCTAGTGAGGTGTAAGCACAGAGCCCTTTCTTGGGCTCCCCTTTAGTATGGGCACACTATTATGACTGTTGATCCCTTGCCTCTAAGGATCCTAGTGCCTGTGATCCATGCTAGACTTTGAGGGGGTCATTGACATGTCAGTCATTGCTCAGGTCACGCAAAGTTCGATTATGGCTACTGCAGACTTAACTTGCACGGAGCCTCTTGCGCATCATTGCTCCTCCCCATCTTTAGGCTCTTACAATCTTACTGCCCCCTCTTCCGCAAATTTTCCTGAGCTTTAGGATGGGGGGAGATTTGGCTGGTCTGGTTCCAGGTGATTAATGTAGGATGAAGCCAAGGGCAGTGCAGGAACAGCAAAAGAGAACTTGCTCTTATCTTTCTACTCTGGTCAGGATTAGCTGCTTTCTACTGCTGCTCAGCAAAGCAGAGAAACGTGCTAGGAAACTAAGTTCTCCAGATCAGCACGTTAGGCCTTACCTTTCCTTTTTTTTTTTTTAATTTTTTAAATTATTTATTCAATTGTGTGTGTGTATGTATGTGTGTGTGTGTGTGTGTGTGTGTGTAGAACCACGGGTGAATTCGGGAACCACCATGGACGCCTCCACTCCTTCTTGTTTACTCTGCCCCGGATTCACAGGCTCCGCCCTACCAGGGCCAGAGACACAGGCCACCTCCGCTTCCACCTGGCGTCTATACATGGGGTCTAGGATCCAAACTCAGTACCTTCTGCTTGCAAGGCAGAGGCTTAACCCCTGAGCCACCTCTCCAGCCCCTTACTTTTCCTTTTTTCTGTCATTTTGGAGGCTTTTATGAATTGGTTGGTTTCTTTTTGACCTAATCTTAATTTCTGCCATTTATCTGACAGAAAGAGAAGTCACTTATCTTTGGAGGCAACTTATTTGTGTGTGTGTTCATATGTGTGTGTATGTGGTGTGTGTGTGTGAGAAAGAGAGAGGACGAGAGAGAGAGAGAGAGAGAGAGAGAGAAATTTGATTGCTTTTCCTTTTGGAGGGATTCTGAGCAGATCTGGATCTCCTTGAACTATCTGGACACTGCAGCGAGCCAGGGAAGCTTCATATCTGTAATTCTATAAACAGCAGATCGAGATGATAGAAGAAATAGGGTATTTGGAGACTTCTACTGTAATTTGTGTACCCGTGGAAAATAAATGAGAAATAGTAAATCTGTACTGTCTCAGTGGTCCCGGGGGAAAATTCTAGCTAACTAGAATTGTTGTGCCTCTAACAGCCGTTAATAACTGAATTAATGAAGTTATGTCACTTGTATTTAAAACAACATGGGGCAAAACTTAACTTTCTCCCAGAAATCCTAAAAATGACTCCACAGCAACCTTTGGCAGCTTCGCCCTTGAATTTTTAAAGTTATTAGTGCTAATTTACTATTCTTGGTTAAATATAGGTGTCAGACGGTTGAGAGTTGAGCCTGGGCACATTTGCAGAGAATTAGTACTAGTTATTGCTTCTCGTCCCTTCTTTTCTTTCTTCTTTCTTTCTTTCTTCTTCTTTCTTTCTTCTTTCTTCTTCCTTTTTCCTTCTTTTTTTTTTCTCATCTTTCTTCCTTCTCGTTCCTTCGTTCCTTCGGTCTGTCTCGTTCCTCTACTTCTTCCTTGCCTTCTTCCTTCCTCCTTCCTTCCTTCCTTCCTTCCTTTCTCTTTTTCTCTCTCTTTCTCTCTCTTTCTCTCTCTTTCTCTTTCTTTCCTTTCTTTCTCTTTCTCTCTTTCGTTTTACTTTCTGTATATTTTCGAGACATATATATTTCTGTATATTTAGCTCAGGCTGGCCTCAAACTTGCTATGCCCTTGAACTGATCTTTCTGCCCCTGCCTCCTGGGGTCAGGGATCTCAGGCATATTTCAGCATATCAGCCTTACATGATGCTGGGAATTGAATCCAGAGCTCCGTGCATCTTAGGCACGTACCCTTTCAACCGAGCTACGTTTGCAACGCCCGTCTTTCTTCATTTAAAATCAAAGCACTGTCATTCATTCCTGCTCTTACATTGATGCCAATCTGACGCATCCGCCTGCTATTGGAAGCTCGCTTGGCAAATGCTTCTCTCCCTGTCCGCAGGTTGTTTTTCTCTTGGATGATATCTCCTTGTCGATCTCTGTGAAGCTTTATTTTCATGTGGTTTTGTTTATTTCTTGTACTGTTTGGCCTACACTTTGTTGTTCTGTCCGAGAACACCTCAAGCCTCCTCTATGGCTATAGGTCTTACATTTTGAGTTGGTGTGTGTGTGTGTGTGTGTGTTGTGTGGTGTGGTTTGAGACAGGGATACAGTTTTATTCATTCACATGGGAAATCCAGTTTTCACAGCCATGCTTATTGAAGACAACATCCTTCCTCCATGGTGTCCTCTTGGGTCCTTGTTAAGAAGTAGCTGACCACTCCTGCTTGGCTTTATTCGTGTGCTGCTGACTGGGGAGAGGGGGAGCTCAGCCAGCATGTGCCGGGCCCCGGGTTCCGTCTCCGGGATGAACTCAAATAAAAAAGAGCGTGCAAAGTAATGTGTACTTGCTCGTTTTGGGGGCTTCCTGGCTTGTCCTAACTGCTTGTCCACCCATGTTCTCAGCAGCCCTGGTTTGCTACATCGTGAAACCACATCTGGTGTGGGCGGGTAGGGGGTGGGGGTTGCAATTGTACTTTTAGACAGATTCAGAAGGAAGAAATGGCCTCGAATGATAGTGATACTGACATAGCAAGAGGCGATGTCACGTCAAGTAAGATGAAGGGCACAGACACCTGGGCTTTTCATGTAGAACCTTCTCGGATGACGAATGTCGAAGCCGTTAGCTCGCGCGCCACCACGGCTGGCCAGCAGCTGCCTTCCCAGCCGCCGTTGCATTGCTGGTTTCCCTCTAGTTTATAGCCCCCCAACCCCTTTATTTGCAGCCTTTCCTACTGCGGCTCCCTTTGCGGGTCAGCTTTGTAGGCTGCTCTGACTCCCTTCTGGAATTAGCTAGCAGGTGGTGTAAGAAGACAGGCCGGTGAGATGGCGGAGCAGAGGTGCTTGTGCACTGAGTTCAGTCCCTAAACCCACGGAAAGGAGGGAGGAGAGAGTAGGCTCCACGCAGGGGGTCCTCTGATCACCATTCACACACACAACATATACACATGCACACACACATATACATACACACATGCACACACACATACAACATATACATGCGTACATCACACATGCACACTCACACATAACATATACATGCACACACACTATATATATACATACACACAACATATACATACACGCACTCACACTTACACACATGCATATATACACACATATACATGCACACATACATTCACACACTCATGCATACACATACACAACATATTCATGCACACACATACACACAGTCACATACATATACATACACACACTCACATAAATATATGCGCACACACTCATACACACCCACACATACATGCACCCACACTTACACATAAACTCACACAAAATAATAAAAGAAACAAAGTTAAAAATAAAAAACATGGGCTGGAGAGGTGGCTCAGGGGTTAAGCCTCTGCCTTGCAGGCAGAAGGTCCTGAGTTCGGATCCCAGATCCCACGTATAGACGCCAGGTGGAAGCGGGGGCGGCCTGCGCTTCTGGTCCTGGTAGGACGGAAGCCTGTGAATTCTGGGCAGAGTAAACAAGAGGATGTGGAGGCGGTCCATGGTGGTTCTCGAATTTGTCCGTGGTTCTACACACACACACAGACACACACGCGCGCGCACATACATACGCACACATGCACAATTGAATAAATAATAAAAATAAATAAATAAATAAAAATAAAAAAACATTAGGTTTTCAATTAAAAATAAAGTTTAAGTCAAGTTAACTAAAAAAGGGTTTAAAGAATACTCTTGCTACCAAAATTGAAGTTAACTAAAAAACGGTTTAAAAAAAACTCTTGCTACCAAAATTGAAATTTGGTCCTTTTACGGGCGGATTTTGCTTTTCATTGCTCCTAGTGTGGTAATCAGGTGGGCGCGATGCTCTACCCAGCATGTGCCTCCTCATGGGGTCATGCACACGTGGTTGCAGATACGAATCCTGACTCCTGTAGGTGATTATTTGCTTTGTGAAAAGAGAGTCAAGTTTTAGACTTGCAGAATGTCACATTATTTCCTGTCCCAGGGAGCTTGTCCTCATTTGAAAATATCCAAAGATGAAGAACATGCAGAGCCTTCCGCCTGGCCCATGAGAGGCCCGGGGGACCCAGGGCCCATGTTTGCGACCATCTGCGATTTCATGGTCGACCGTGAGCCGTGGCTTGCTGGCTTGCTACTGCCGCTGCACATCTAAAGAGTATTGTCGAGTGTTACCTTGTTGCATCTCACCAACCAAGGAAAAGATCAAACTTCAAAATTCAAAGCTTATGCATCTACAGAACTTCATAGCTTGGCACCGTTACAAAGTCGATGATCCTGACTCAAACCACCCCACCAAGCTTGAGTCTGTCCACCCTTGAGATCCTGGTATGATTAAGGCATCTTTTTGGGTGGCTCATGTTGGGGTGTGCACAGCCAGCAATTTAGTCAGCGTTTCTTTACTGATAAAGTTGTGATTATTTCCCATTCTTTTGAGCCCACCATACTGATATAGAAAAGTTCATCTTTACGATTATTATTATTTTTTCCTAGTTTTCCAAGCATGTTGAGAGTACTTATGTCTGCTTCCCTCCGTTCCCCTCCTTCCCATCCACTCTTTTCCCTTCATCAATCCATCCCGCTCTCTCCCACCCTCCTGCCTGGCCATTTCCCAGGGTTCCCTCTGGTGGTCTGCTCTTGTGGGGGTTCAGGCCTCTGTGGTATACCAAGTGACCTCTCCTCAGGCCACCCCACTGATAGGGGCATTTCCTTTCCCTCATCCAGCCCTAGTCCCCAAGGTTTCCACTGTGTATTCTTATCTTTCTTGAGTTCCCTGTAGTCTAGGGGGCGTGTTGGTGTGTCAGTCATTTTGCAGGTCTGCTAAGGACAAGTGTCACTGCAGTGAGTCCCTGGATGCAGTTTACCATTATTCTTAAGGAACGATGCTTTGCCTGCACAGGGCTGCGTTCTCACGAGTGCTGGGCTAGACCAAGCGCATGTGTCTCAGGCACGATTAGCAAACGTTCTAAGTGACGGAAGTGCATCTTCCAGCACGGGCCAGGCGGCAGCACCCTGGGTGGCGGTCATCCCGCGAAGCAGCTTTACTCTTTGAGGCAGGGTCTAGGGTAGCCCAGGTTGGCCTCCAAATCCATATGTAGCAGAGGCAGATCTTGAATTCCTGATCCTCTGCCTCCATTTTCAAAGCGCTGGCACTGCGGTGAGCACTGCCTCACCCACCTGCTTTACTCACAGTTCTTGTAGTAGTGACACGTGTGTGTAAATGTCAGTTCATGTATGTGGTGACACGTGTGTGTAAATGTCAGTTCATGTATGTGGTGACACGTGTGTGTAAATGTCAGTTCATGTATGTGGTGACATGTGTGTGTAAATGTCAGTTCATGTATGTAATGACACATGTACGTGAATGTCAGTTCATGTATGTAGTGACGTGTGTGTGAATGTCAGTTCATGTATGTAGTGATACGTGTGTGAGAATGTGTCAGTTCTGGACATGATTGGCTGACTTTCTAAATTTCTTTAAACATTTATTTGTGTATATTTTATGTATTTATTTTTTGTGTGTGTGTGTGTGTGTGTGTGTGCATGTGTGTGCGTGTGTGTGCGTGTGTGTGTGCATGTGTGTGTGCGTGTGTGTGTGTGTGTGTGTGCATGTGTGTGCGTGTGTGTGTGTGTGTGTGTACCAGAGGACACTTGAATGCATATCCCTGTGGAGGCCCAACGGCGACATCAGGCATCATCCTGGATTGCTCTACCTCCTTATTGCTTTGCTCTGGGGGTTTCCCAGATTCTACCTTCCAGGGCCAGAACGGCAGGCTGCCTGGTATTTTTCTGCGGGGTCTGGAATCTGAACTCGGGTCCTTTTGTTTGCAAGGCCAAGACTTCAACTCCTGAGCAGTCTCCCCAGCCCCTGATCGAGTCTTTGAAATAGAGCCCCACTATGTAGCTCGGAACTCGCTCAGTAAGGCTTCAGGTTCATGACCACGACCTTCCAAGGGAACCACCACACTTGGCCGGAGCAGATATTCTTAACCGTGGGAGGTGAGGGTGGTGGCAGGTTCCTATGGACCTGGACTATGCGATGAATCTCTCTCTCTCTCCCTCTCTCTCTCACTCATTCTCTCTGTATATGTGCGACAGAGAGAGAGAGAGCTTTGACATAGAAGTCACGATGCAGCAGAGCTGAGAACCGGTAGCCCGAGCCAGCTCTCCTGTCTTAGACACAGACCACTGGGGTCTTCATGGAGGGTGGAGAGTGGACAGCTTTGGAATTAACATCAGCACAGCCTGGCCAGGCTGAGACGCAGGCCGCCACAGGAGACCACTGGGCAGGAACACTTGGCGGTTACAGGACCCTCCTCCCCTGCACCGCCTTGCACCCCTCCTCCCCTTGCTTCGCATGGGGGGCACACGCAGACACACTCGCTCCGCAGCTGTGTAGATGGAAGCTCTGCGTTCACGTGCCCACTCCTCCCATAGCCCCTTTGTGTGTCAAGCAAGCTGGCAGGCTCTTTGGTGGCGGCGGGCTCGCGTGTGAGTCTGGCTAACCCCCGTGCTCACCTCTGAGGGTCCCGACAGCACAAGATGCCCCCCATATGAGAGTCTGAAGTTCTGCTGGAGCCCCGCTCTGAACAGGGCCTGTTTGCCCGGAAACAGCGGCGGTACAGCTGTGGGGTGGGGTTAGATGGAGGAAGGGCCGGCTCACACTCGCCCTGTCCCTCCCAGGCGAGAGGTCAAACTCGGCTTTGACTTTGGTGTCCCTCTTCATGGTCCAGGGGGTGGCGGGGATGAAGGTGGGGGGCAGGCGTCATGGTCCCTCTTGCGACTAGTCTGGTCTAGCCTAGCAGACGGCTTCAGATCCACCGGATGCTGAAGGGTGCTGGGGAGGGCGGCCCCCACCCCCAGCCCACCCCATACCACCTGGAACCTTCTCCCTCGTAGCTTTGCCCCCATCCAACCACAGAGAACGCCTGCTGCAGTTTGTCTGCATGGCGCCAATAGATTCACTTCCAGCTTGTGGGAACAAAGAGGGTTTTGCTGTTGGTGTTGTTTATAATTTTGTCCCGCATCATGCATAGTGCCGCTTGGCAGGAGAGTGACTGAAGGAAGTGACCACACTACATCCACAGGACTGAGGAGAGAGGTTTCCTCGCTTGCCAGACAGCATGTCTGTCTAATATGTGCCAAAGAATGTCAACTCCTTGAATCTGTCCCCTCCCTCTCATCCACCTGCTTAGGGAATAATCTCACCCACCAGGCTTAATTTACCTACTAATTCTTTACAACTGGGCCCAGAGCGCCAGCCTTTAATTGTCAAGTTGCTACCTGCTGCATCTAACTACTCCAGACCTCTACAAAATCTACCCTGCTAGGCCGACTCTCAGTCTATCGTTACCTCCCACCTTGGGTGGACTTGACCCGGGCATTTCTTTGCTTGTCCAGGGCTAGTGCGAGGGGTTTCTCTGTACCTCCTTTGGGCAGTTAAGAATCCCAAGCGCCAACTGAGCATCGTGAGGGGACGTGGAGGACCAAGGTCATCCTTAGGTACGGAATGCGCTGCAGACAAGCCTGGGCTCTGTAGACCTTGTCTCAAAAAGTGTAAATCGCCATCAACCACAACGTATGGTCGTCATCCGTGTCTCTGCCCAGCTCAGAGTATGAGAATAAGGTTTCAGGTTTTCTCCGTGTCCGAGCACTGTGTCGTGTGGCTGGGAAGACCCCGGGAGGACCCCGGAGACCCGTGACTCACGTCCCCAGGAGCATCGGTGACACACCAAGAGGAGGTTTCCCAAGAAGCGACCAGTGGCCAATGGGGCGCTGTTTCTCTTTCCCTTTGACTGGGTGGGAGATTCGCATCAGCCTCACGGCCCACGCGGGCGGGCTGGGGAATCTCTTTCTGAAAACAAGTTGCCCACTTCCTACAGGCGGGGTGAGGAGGGGAGAGACGAAAGCGCGGCATCGGACCCCCCCCCCTTCCTCTGTAAACAGGCCTGGGGGCAGCCCACCTGCAGTCTGCAGCCCCCGACAGAGGTGGGCGAGGACGCTGGGAACGAAGGTCGTAGAGGTGGAGAGGGGTCTAGCGATGTGTTCAGGAGACAGAAGCCAAGCTCCGGGGGTGGGGGGTGTGTGCAGCTCTACCAGGGCAGGGCAGGCAGGCACCAAGGCCTCCTGGGAGGGGCCCCATGGTGGCATATGCATGAAGGAATTGAAGAGTTAGATGTTTAAGTGATTCCATTGTTACTTGTTACAGTAACAACGACTGGATCCTCTTTAAAAACTTTTCTCTCTAAACATTTGTCCCTCCTTTGTGAGGCGATATGTGGGACGGGCGAGATGGCCCAGTGGGTGCTTAACGCCAAGCCGGACGACGTGAGTTCAATCCCTGGAACCCCCATGGTGGAAGGAGAGACCACATTACTGAAAGTTCTCCTCTGGCCTCTGGGTATGCTCATACATGAACACACGTACACACACACAACTCACATAACAAACACATGCACACACAACATGCACCTCACACACGTTTACACATGCATGACTTACACATGTATGATTTACACATGTATGACTTATACATGTTTGACTCACACACAACACATATGCCACACACGCATAGCTCAAGGGACATGATTCACACACATAATTTGCACACCACACACAGTCACATATACATGATTCACACCCAGTCACATATATAGGACCCACAACATGTAACAGGTCAAATAGGATTTGACACATTTCTTCAACGTCTCTTTCATTTTATTTATTTATTTATTTATATTTCAAGATGAGATCTCGCGTATTCCAGCCTATGTAACCAAAGATGACCCTCAACTTCTGATTCTTCTGCCTCCTGAGTGTTGGGAATCCAGGCATGAGGTACTTATACCAGGGTTCTATGACTCTGGGGACGAAGCCCAGAGCTGAGCTTAGTGCGGGCCAGGCCGGCTCTCTACCACCTAAACTAAACCCCTGATCTGTACTTAGCTTTTCAGAACCAGAAACGGAAGTTCCCTAAAGTAGCCATCAGTAAAGTCTTATAGGTCCTTCTATGCATATAAAGCACATGTGCTCAGGGGTCTTGGTAGATTTATTGGTAGATTGCAGACCAAGAGGGTTACATTTGCTGTGTTCTACCCCTTCTGTGTTTTACAGAATCCATTTCGTATCATAGGATTTTAGTGTCTGTTTTGAAAAGTACATGCAGAAAAGGTGGCAGAGCAAGGGACTTTAAAATATGATTTCCACATTTCCCCAGTGTTCTAGCTGCCCCCCCCCCGCCCCAGCTGTGCACGTCAGATAGCTGGAGCCTTAGGATGGCTTTTTGAGTGTTCCCAGTTGTGGGCTGATCAGCAGAAACACAAGGAACAACTCAAGGTCAACTTCTGTGTGTGTGTGGGGGGGGGCTTGGCCTATCTTACAGAAGTGCCTTCCCAGTGGGATTGCGAGTCAGAAGCTAAGCTCGGTTGATTTCGTGGGTCCTAAGTGTATTTTTCATGCAGTAACAACTCCTTCAGCCCAAAAGCCAGGTGCTGGGTGCAAACCTCGTTTCCGCAGCCCAGGCCCAGGGTGACGGAGGCTGAGCGCGCCTCAGCACCTGCAGGCAGCTAGAGGAGCCCCCCCAAACCACTTTTGCCCCCCAACCCGGGCCTGTGTGAACTTGTAAACAAGCCAGCAGCAGGGAGGCGCCTCGGGTGGGATGCAGGGCCTTCAGGCCTGCTCGTACTTCCGCTGGGTTGCGTGCGGTCAGGGAGCAGACGCGGCTGCGTGTTCTCGGCCTTCGTTCTCACCCTATGCGACAGGCCTCAGGTCGCCCTGACACTGACCCTTTCTGCTTCTCCCCATCGGCCTCAGATAACGGCCTGTTTCTGGTCCTCGGCGGATGGGCAGAAAGCATCTCTCCAGCGCTGCCGGCATCTGGTCCTGCTTTGCACCCACCACGCCCAGTTCTGCCCAAGTGAAACCTCAGATGCCAGGGGAGCCACTCCGACCCTCTCCTGCTGCCGGCCCGTCTTTCCTGGCTTCTGTGACATCTTTCCATCCTGTGGTAGTCACTGGATTGCCTGTGTCCTGCTCTGAGCTGCCCGGGGTGGGAGGAGCAGGGGGTCTCTCTCCACCTTGGGAGAGGTGCTTTCTATGAAGGCATCTTTCATTTGCAGTGACCGTGTGTGTGTGTGTGTGTGTGTGTGTGTGTGTGTGTGTGTGTGTGTGTGTACAAGAGGGCACTTGAGTGTGTGTGCACCTGCAGCAAAGGTGACATCAGGACTCCTCCTGGGTTGCTCTCCCTTCTTACTGCTTTCCCTGGGGTTCCCCAGGCTCTGCCCTCCAGGGCTGGCCTTGCAGGCCCCTGCTGCCCTATCTTCTTGGTGTTTTTTACAAGAATTCTAGAGATCCAAACTCAAGCTTTTTCACTTTCAAGGCAGAAACTTAAAGCCCCGAGCCAAATCCCAGCCCCGCAATGACTTTTGACTTTATGGTTCTAAGCCCCGGGGTGGAAGTGAAACCCGAGGCATTTTCCAAACAGGTGGCTTCTTCCCCCACCCGACTCCGGCTCAGTATCTGTGGCTTGCACGCGTCTTCTCCAGCCATCAAGGCTGGAACCGATGGAACATTGAGGACCCTGAAGCCTCATATCTTCTCTGTGACGCAAGAAGGTCTGGACGGGGGCTCATCCCTCACAAGTTAGTGCTGAGATAGAAATAGTAACACATGGGTTCTCGTGGCCTTAATCAAAACACCCGTTCCCGGCCTGAAGCATCTCTCTTCCCTTGTCAACAATGTATGGGACATGCCTGTTCTTTGTACCCTTATTTTATGATAAGGGAGAAAAGTCTAGAAGGTCTATGTCAGAATGCTTCTGATCTTTATCTTGCATGAGGAAAATATTTATAAACACACACACACAACACACTACCATCCTTACATGACACATGCCTGTTCTTTGAGGAAAATATTTATAAACACACACACACAACACACTACCATCCTTACATGACACATGCCTGTTCTTTGAGGAAAATATTTATAAACACACACACACAACACACTACCATCCTTACATGACACATGCCTGTTCTTTTTTTCTATTGGCGCGGCTTCTGATGTTAGTACCACTAAGGCACACATGACTGAGGAGGACCCCGAGGCAGTGTGGCTTGGCTTCGGGGGGTCTTCCCAACCTGTCCACCCACACGTTAAGTCGCAGCACGTTATAGGGCCCAATGAGCACCCTACTCACAAAATAAGAACACCCCAATTTTGTCTTGTGTGTGCTAGGATGGACAAGCCTTGTACACACCAGGCAAGTACCCTCCTGCTAAGTTACCCCCCCTCAACATTTGTGGTGTATCGTACTTAGTGACAGGTGTCAACCGAAGGCTCGTGTTTGGGGCACATTTGTAAAGAATTAGGAGTTGAGCTGAACGGTGAGCAAACCTGCAGGAGATTGTCCGATGAGTGAAGGAAGACCTGTTCTGTGGGGGAGGAACCTTTCTCGGAGCGGGTGGATAAGGTGGAGAGATCTGATTCAGAGAGTTCATATTCTGTGTCATACTTGGACAGACATGATGTCTGGCAAGTGAGGTTTGCCCCTCTCTCAACGACCTGTAGGTATGGTGTGGCCAGTTCCTGCGGCTCCTGGTGTTGGGGGAAGCGCTGCTGCCAAGAGGGACGAAGCTGTCACCAAGAATCACAAGAATTAAACTCCTGCTCCGCCTTAAGCTGTTTTGTCATGAATTTATCAGGAGCACGCAGGCAAACTGACCCGGGAGCTTCTCTAGCTGGTTGGGGTGGAGTGGGGGATGGGGGGCTCTCGTGCTTACATGTCCCAAGAGACACCGTGTCATAGCTAAAATCAGGATTTTATTTTCAAAGTTGAGACAGTCTCATAAACAGGCAGAATGGGGAGAAGACATATCCATGACACTCGAGAGGAAGAAATGAGGCTGAGAAACGTCCTACCAGGTATGAAATACTTTCTTCCCAGTCCCATAGGAAGGGTCCAGAAACAAGATGGCTGCCAGGACTCAGCTCCTCTCCCAAAGCCAGTTCATGAGCTGACCCCTCTGTGTGAGGACGCGCAGCCTCTTTCTGGGAGACCCAACAGTGCCACCCCAAGTCCATCCCACGAGAGATGCGGCAGCTTGACGCTACCAGGGTGAAGCAACTTACAAAGACCGCGGTCGGAGGGCCACCACCCACCTCCTCGTCCTGGAGGCGACAGGAACCCGGAGAGATGATGTGGCAGGAGGTCTCGGTGTGGCAGCACACTCTGCGAATGTCCCTAGGTCCTGGAGCCTCCTCTCTGAGACCGAGGCGACCAGTGAACAGGGTGTCCCGGGGTGTTCCCATGAGCGAGGTCCACAGGCGGGGCGGGCAGCAGGTCAAAGCAGGCGGCTTGAGCAGGGCACTGAAGTGTCCCCCATGGAGCGAGTCCCTTCTCTCGTGCGCGTCCAGGCCACTGTGTATTAGGAGCAGGGAACCGAGCGCGGCGGCTGTGATCACTTGTGGAACCTGCAAGTAACCACAGGAAATCTTAAGATTCCCATTTTCAGGTCAATGGGTCAATGCATTTCTTGCAGCGGGACCAGCGGCAGCCCAGGGATCAGGAGTCACTGGGGGGGGGGGCGAGAGTTGTTTTTATCAAAAAAATAAAAATAAAAAGCTAAAAAAAAAAAAAAAAAAAGAGCTAGAGAGATGGCTCAGGGGCTAAGACTCTGCTTCACAAGCAGAAGGTCCCGAGTTCAGATCCCAGGTCCCACGTAAAAAACACCAGGCAGAAAACAACGGCCACCTGCACTTCCGTCCCCGGTGAGTGGAGCCTGGGAAATCCCAGAGTGAAGCAAAAAGGAGGTAGAATCAATCCAGGGTAATTCCCAAAGTCACCCTTGGTCCTCCACACAGTGCCCTCTGACACACACACACACACACACACACACACACACACACACACCACTGTAGATAAAAAAGATAAAACAAAGACAGCAAAAATAAATAAATAAATAAATAGATAGATAGATAGATAGATAAATAAATAAATAAAACCACACCAGGGCTGTAAAGATGGCTTAGTGGATAAGGGGTCTGTGTGCAAACTTGGAGACCTGAGTTCAATCCCCAGAAGTCTACATGGTGGAAAGAGGGCTCAGGAAAGTTGCTCTCTGACCTCCGCCCATGTATAGTGGCACGCATGAGTCTCTCGCTCTCTCTCTCATAAACGAAATAAAATACATGAGTCTCTCTCTCTCTCTCTCTCTCTCATAAACAAAATAAAATAAGGTAAGCAAAACAGCAAAAGTGTGTGTGGATGCGTGCACAGTTATGCGTGCGCAGGTGTGTATAGAAGAGGGCACTTGAGTGTGTATACCTGTGGGGGACTCAATCACCCTGGAATGTTCCATCTCCTTATTGCTTTACGGGGTTTCCCAGGTTCTGCCTTCCAGGGCCAGAATAACAGGCCACCTGTTCCAAGGGATGGAGGAATCCAAAGGCAAGTTCTTTTGCTTTCCAGGTGACGACTTTAGCCGCTGATCTACTCCCCAGCCCCTGAAGCGTCTTTTAAACCAAATTATTCACCGGCTGGGGTAGAGAGGCTGAAGGGGAGGGTCTGCTGATGGGATGGTTTTGTGTGACAATCAGAGCTGGTGGACATTGTCTCGGATTGCTAGAGTTTGCAGCAGCTGCTCTGTGAGACCCAGGACTGTCACCTGGATCGTGGGTAGCGCTACCAGAGGGGTTTGCAAGCTTCTAAAAGCCCCAAAGTAGCCGGCATGGTGACACGCACCTTTCCTCAAGCCCAGTGCTCGGGAGACAGAGGCAAGAGGATCAGGAATTCAAGGCAATTCAAGGCCATCCTCAGCTACATAGTAAATTTGGTCTAACCTGGGCTACAAACAAATAAATAAATAAACTATTAACTTTCTTTTCAAGTGATATAAGTAAAAACTCAGGCACAGGTGAGAACAGACTTCTAAGTTTAAAAGAAACGAGAGGATTTAAGGACCGCCCCCCCATCACCATAGCAGTTATTTTGACAATGGAGGGCTGAGTCTTTAGGCAAACTTATAAAGAATTATTTTGTTGAAGTGAAAGGTCACCTTCAGGCAGATCTTTCTTGAATATGTTGCAGGTCTCCTTATTATCTCTCAGGTGTGTGTGGGGGGTGTGTTTGGAGTTTCTAAATCCAGCCCACAGAGGGGGAATTGCATATTACCCATATTGTCACTGCAAAGAATCCATAAAATGCAGGGGGCCAAGCCAGCAGAAGAAGCCAAACCCAACCCACAGTGGCCTGTTTCAGAAACTCTGGTATCTAGCAATGCAGCATATCCTGAGTTAATAAGAGAGCTGGAGTTTTCGAGTATTTGAAAGTCTTTTGTTTCTTGGTGTTTTTTTTTTTTTTTTACGCTCTAGCTACTTTTTCCTCTCCTTCTTCCTTTTCTCCTTCTCCTTCCTTCTTCCTTCCTTCCTTCTTCCTTCTTCCTTCTTTTCCTTCCTTTTTTTTCTTTCTTTTTCTGTGTATTTTGCCTGTGGATGTCTGTATGTGTGTGCAGGCATGTGTACACAGGTGCACTTGAATGTGTGTGTCTGCGGAGGTGCCACTAGGAATCATCCTGGATTGTTTACCTCCTTATTGTTTTGCTCTGGGGTTTCCCAGGCTCTGCTTCTAGGGCCTGAATTGCAGGCCACCACTATATCTGCCTGGCATTTTTTACGTGGGATCTGGGATCTGAACTCAGGTCCTCTTACCTGTGAGGCAGAGGCTTTAACCACTAGGCTCTCTACCTCTCTCTTTGAAGCACAGTCCTACTATGTAGCCCAAGCTGACCTGATCTACACATGTACTTGGGCTGACCTTGAATTTTGCTCCACCCGAATCTCCTGAGTTCTGGACTACAGGCGTTCAGCGCGCCCTCAGGAAAGCTGCTTTCGAGCCTCTACTCTTGGGCTCAGATGAAGATTAGGCAGCACATGGGACAATTGTGGTACTGGGAGAGAGCAGCATTGGTGGGGGAGCCTGGCTTTCTGACTTGACTCTGCGCTGGGCTGTACAGTGGGGCAGAGACCTGGTCGCGCTACTGAACATGGGGCTCCCTTCCGTGTTCTGCACCTGTGGAGGTGACCGCTGTGACCAACAGAGCTGAGAGCTAACCCTTCCTTGCCTGAGGTGTGGCTAAGGTACGCTCAGCATGCGTGCGCACCTGTCAGCTCAGCTCCTCATCTCTATCGCAGCCTCTGCATGTATATCCGGATCTATCCATCCATCACCCAGCCAGCACCCGTCCATCACCTGTCACCCAGCCAGCACCCGTCCACCCACGCACCCAGCCCACATGCACGAGTGACCCATCACCATCCAGCCATCCCCACACAACCGACAACAGCATCAAACCATCCATTAGTAAAGCATCATCATCCATCCAGCCATCCATCTATCATCTATCATCTAGCTAGAATCATTCATATCTCTCTCTCTATCCATCCATCATCTATCTATCTATCTATCTATCTATCTATCTATCTATCTATCTATCCTATCTACCCATCTTAGATATCTATCTACCTATCTTATTTATCACCTATCATTAGTCAGCTTAGCATTTATCATCTATCTATGATCAATCATCTATAATTATCATCTGTCTACCATCAATCTATTATCTTTCTTCTACCTACCATCTAGCTATCTATCCACTATCTCTGTTTAATTCATAATCTATTTTTTAATCTATCATCTATTTTATTAGATGTCTATTGTCAATCTATCATGTATTTATCATCAACCTATCATTTTTCTATCAATCTATCTATCTATCTATCTATCTATCTATCTATCTTTTTAAAACTTTTTAAACTTTATTTTGTGTGTGTGTGTCTGTATGTGTGTGTGTGTGTGTGTGTGTGTGTGTATCAGAGGGCACTGTGTGTGCCTGTGGAGGCCCAAGGCTGACTTTGGCAATCACCCCAGACTGCTTCTACCTCCTGGAGTTTCCCAGGCTCTGCCTTCCAGGACAGACCACCACCATTTCCTCCTCGCATTTTTACACGGGATCTGGGATCTGAACTCGAGACCTGCTTGTGAAGCAGAGGCTTAAGTCCTAAGCCATGTCTCTAGCTATCTCTCTATGTCTCTATCTATCACCTTTTTTGAGACAGAGTCTTGTGTATCCCAGGCTGATCTCTAACTGAAGAATAACCTTGAATCTTCGATCTTTCTGTCTCTGCTCGCAAGTTCTGGGCTTATGGTCACACACTCCCACACCTGCTTGACGCCAAGCTGGGGTGAGCCCGGGGCTTTTCACATGCTAAGCAAGGACTCTGCCAACCGAGCTGCGTCCCAGCCCGTCTAGAGACGGCGACATCTGCTGACTTCTTGCTGCTCAGACAGCAGGGTTGGAGACCTGGCAGTCACTTGCCCAGCAATACTCACTGCTTCATGAAGCGGATCCGGGCTTTCCTCTGCTGGCCTGGAAGAGCACACAGGGTATCAGTCAGTATAGGATAGTGACCATGGGGGAGACCGAGGGGGGGAGGCAGGGTGGCAGGAAGGCATGGGGTACCCAGGCTGGGTACCAAGCGCTCCACACACTTTTTGTTCCTTTTACGCTCCTATGCCCTAAACCTACAAATTCCATCTGACTGCTCTGCCCCTCTTACGCGTTCAGAAACGGACACACAGAGTTTCTGAATTGCCTGAAGCCACACAGCCAACCAGTACGTAAAGCCAGGATCTAAAGGCAGTTCTCTCTCCCAGTTTGTGCCTTAAGCAGCTCTACTGGGGACCGAGGCTGAGAGATAGCAGAGAGACAGACCGCGTGCCTAGAACATTCCAAGCCCTGGGCTCAGGCCCCAGCGCCGGGAAGCAAGCTCTGTGACTGAGGTCAGGCACAGAATGCAGAGGAGAAAGTCAAACCATGTGATTCCTATAGGTGGCAGAAGGAAAGAAGAACTTAAAAAATAAGGTTTTATTACTCGCAAGGGAGAGAGAGACAGAGAGAGAGAACAGGTGCACATATGCCACGCTAGGTGTGTGGAGGTCAGAGGACAACTTTCGAAAGTCAAATCTCTCCTTCTCCCTTGAGGACCCCCGGGACTGAGCTCCAGTCTCCAGATTTGCACGCAGGCATCTTTACCCACTGAGGCATCTTGCCAGCCTCTAAATTTTATCTTCCTCCTTGAATTCCCGATCCTCCTGCTCTATCGCCCAAATACTAGGGTGACCCCCACATGCCAGTATGCCAACCAGATCACCGGGCTTTAGGGGGGATTCTTAGAATGGGGTGTACAGACTCTGACGTGAACACAACAGTATGCAAAACTGTGCGTGTGTGTGGTGTGTGTGTGTGTGTGTGTGTGTGTGGACACGTCTCCCCGGGGAGAGAGTCCAGGGTTGGTAGATGCTCAAGGGAGTCTGACCTTTCTGTCTAGTTGCTGAGTCTGGTGGTCCCTTCCTCATTTTATAGAGATCAGGGAGGAAAGTGATTTGTCCCAGGTGCATGGATGGACGGATGAGCCAGGAGCAGTCTGGTGTCTTCTCCGTCCCCGCACCCCCTCCTTATTGTGAGGTCAGTGTGTGCAGACCCCAGGGGACTTGCGTGGGAGAAGGCGTTTGTCTACAGCTGCCAAGGGCAGCAGCTGTGTGGGTTTTCCTACAGTGTCGCTGAGGTAGAAGACGTCTGGGAACACCATGCAAACGTCACAGACTCATCTAAGCACCGGGCGTGTGTCCCAGCCGCTCGCGAGAGTTCCCATCCGCAGTGCCCAGGAGCGCTGAGGACTTTATAGAGAGACAGCACCCCGGCCTGGGGGCGATACTGTACCCCCTGGAATCTACCAAAGCCAGGGCACTAGATCAGCATCACCAGATGTGCTAGTTAACTGC